>SJYC01111171.1:0-47341 GCA_006408675.1 Madoqua kirkii | reverse complement strand
TGGTTTTAGAATACTACTGTTTTTATTTTTCAATTTACCTTGAATATGGTTATAATAAAGAAAATACTTAGAGGGTGAATCCGACCCATAGCACATGCCTGACAAGTGTTAGTTATTTTCTCCTGAATAAATATAGCATATGACAAAGTGGTTTGTTCAAACAGATTATTCTTGGGGAAATTATGAATAAGCTTGTTCTAAGAAACCTGGGATGTGAGTAATCAAGTGTCTAGTGTTGCAATAGTTTTTTTATTTTTTTAAGGTAAAGAAGGAAAAACATGTGACGTAACTGCTCAGATGGTGCTGGTGTGTTGTTGGAGAAGCATGAAGGAAGTTGCTTTACTCTTAGGCTCTCTGTGCCAGCTTCTACCCATGCGGTCTGTGCCAGAGTCTCCTGATGGATTGTTGACGGTGGAGCAGGTAGGGTAGACGTTGATTCCGCTTGGTATAATCTCTGGTCAAAGCATATATCCCAAACTTTTATTTGTAACCCAACCTAAGCAAATTTTTTGGAAACATTTTTCTCGAATAAAATCTTACAGATGTCAGCCGAAGAAGGTTCACTAATGTGTAGAAATTGGACCTTGTAGTACATTTCCAAACTTTGGCGTTTTTAGAAATGTTTTTATTTTTCTATGTTATATAAATAATGATAGCTCTTACCTCACTTTTAACTTCAGTATTATCATTTGAATTTTTGTGTCTCCACTGAATACACACAAACTTCAAATTTAAATGAAATCGTCTGTTTAGTAAAACTCCACAAACCTTTTAAATTTTGGAAAGAAAAAATATACATATATAGGTTAATTATGGATCTCATGGTTCTCTGTGCATTGATGATAAAGTTATAGTTACTTTGGTTTTTTTGGCTGACTTTTATTTTAAGACCACAAAGTTAGTTCACCATCTGGGACTGTTCAAGGGACTTGAGTGCAGTGTTTACAAGAAATTAGCTTACCACAAGCATTTCATTTGGAAATATTTTAGATTTATTAGATTTCTGTTTTTAATTGATTCCCTCTTCCTTTCCATATGGTTTCAACAAATCCATTTCCCACCATTTTCCAGCAAAGATATATAACATGTACTTTTCATTTTTAACCTTTTTCAAATAAAGATAATTTTTCCTGTAGGGTGTTACAACATCTAAGAACAAAACAAATATTGTAGCATGCTAATACTGATTATTTCTATAATAACCATGTGACCAGTACCATGGAAATAATGCTAATATTTTCATTCTCACACTCGCTGTGGCTGTAATGTGCTAGCATCTGGTTAACAGCTGGGCATGTGATGTCGCAAGGCTCTGAGATGGAGAGCGGTGACGGGGAACGGGACGCTGCCGGCCTCATCGTGTTCCGTATTCTCTTCCAAATCAAATAGGCGTTAGTGTCCTAGCGCTGCCTGCAGTCCTTGCTGGTGACTGGCTAGAGTGCCAATGCCAGCATCTTTGCTGAGGAATCCAGCTATGATTAATGATTACTTCACTGATGTTCACCATCTCACTAAGAAGTAAACATGGGCTAGAGCCCCTTGACTCCTCAGCTTTTCAAGGACAAGTTAAAACATCTAGTTTGGGGGTTTGCTGGCCTGTGTTTTAAAAAAAGAAATTAAGGGAAACATTGTTTTCCTTTTACTGTAACTGAGAAAGACCTGAAAGCTTCCTGTGAAAATCATTTTGACTTGACACCTTTTGTAGGACATCCAAGTCTTACGAAGTTATGTGGGATATCGAGGTTAAAACTGGGAATTAATTTTTAAAAATTGGAAAATAATATAAAACAGACAAGATGTTTGTGACAACAACAACAAAGAGAGGCTGTTACAAACCAAAGAACTCTTCTGATAACTATTTTCTTGAATAAGAAGTAGAATCCTGTTTTTCTGTGAAATATTCAGTTTCATTCTAATGAGGTCTGGTCATTTCTCCATGTCACCATTCACATGGCGACCCCGCAGATATTTAATGACTGAGTGAGTGACCAGGAGTGTATGTGATAGCACTTTTCTGGCATTGAAACCCTGCCCTCTTCGGAAAACTTGAATCTTGATCACCTTCAATTTTACTAAAGAAATTTCAGTTTTTCTAAAAATTTAAAATGCTCCTGAAAGTGTGGGAGCATTTAGACAATGAACTCTAAAGTCACCAAGAAATTAGTGTTATTTGTATTATAGAGGATTCCTGCTCTTAAACGTAAAATTTTGTTCCATGAAATTCCTTTAAACATACTCCCGCGTACTTAGTACTTTTAAGAGTTAAAAATAGAAACAACAGAGAAGAATGTAGTTTGCACTAGAGTGGCAGGACCAGGCCTAGGGAGTCCACCTTCCTTCCGAGGGCATGGATGCCCTAGTATCACTAGATCTTCTGGGCACATAGTGGCAAAGCTACAGACTTAAGAATTAACAGTGCAGGTGAATGTTACCGCAAGAGACCTGCAGAGACAGAGGTGACTTGCAGACAGAATGCTCCCTGTTTGAGGTGAAAATTGGGAATTTGGATTTTTACTCCTGAGAATCATAAAAACCATGATCTGCTTTTCTCTCAGTGGATGAGGGAAGCTGTTCTATAGATCCTGAAATATTGATGTTCAGCCTGATGCTTTTCTTGTTCCCCACTTACCCTTCACTCCTGGAAAAGTAATAGGGCTGCATTACAGCTGGGAGTTTGAGGTCTCATGTGTACATGGAGGGCTGGATTTCTTTTGGAAACTCAGCCCCTTGAGCCCATCCTGGTCTGACAGCCCTTTGACAGCTTCAGTTCCCCCATGCATAAAGATGCTTTTAACAGGCCAGCAGGTAGTGAAACTCCAATTTGGGGATTTTTGCTGCTGTTCGAGGAGAGGAGCTGGTGCTTGTTTATAATTCTGAGTATATAATTCACAGACTCCTCGCTGGAAGGATCACAGAGATGATATTATCCAGCTCCCTTGCACAAGGGGAGACTGAAGCCTTTGGATGTTACCTCGTTTGCCCAAGATCACAAAGCTGGTTTGTGGCAACTCTGGGATAGGAACCCAATTCTTCTGCTTCCCAGCCTCTATTCCGACACAACACAGTGCCACCTTTGTTCTGCGTGGCTCATTTAATCTTTCTTTAAATTTAATTTTCCCAGCTTCCCATAGCCAACCAGATTTTTGCAAGTAGTGGGTAGTCAGGTAACTTGCCACTGAACTTTTTAGCAAATGAGCCTTCCCTCGATGACTGCTTATGAAGCAGTGTATCCTCCACGACTTCAGCAAGAGGAAGATATGTTCATTCAGAGGCACGTCTGACCTTCCTCCTGCACTGTATTCATGAAATGAAAGGTTCTTTCATAAGATCCCTGTCTGAGAGGCAGAGATAAAACCAGCTTTGAGAGATGTAAGTCGAGACCCTCAAAGAGTGAGCAGTGCCTGCAACCTTATCTTACCACTTCCTGACTGGTTTGTGTCTGAGCTTTGAGCTGTAAGCTTTGCTTGATACATTGTTGGTTCTCTTTCCATGGGATATTGGATACTGAGTACCCACTGATTTTCTTAAACAACTTCCTCTACCTGGGCCATCAGTTCATCTCTATATACTTCTCCTAATATTCCTGAAAAGAAGCTTCTGGGTAGAATTTTTTTTTTTAATGTCTGCTTTCCCCTTGCTAGTAATTATTGCCCCAGAAATCACATGAATAAAAATAATTGCCTGTTTGAACTATTGGTGAAGTGAAGTCGCTTAGTTGTGTCCAACTCTTTGTGACCCCATGGACTGTAGCCTACCAGGCTCCCCTGTCCATGAGATTTTCCAGGCAATAGTACTGGAGTGGATTGCCATTTCCTTCTCCAGTGGATCTTCCCTACCCAGGGATCGAACCCGAGTCTCCCGCATTGTAGACAGACGCTTTACCATCTGAGCCACCAGGGATTAGAGATGAGCAATTAAAAAAACTCCTACTTTAGATGCTGTTGTAATTTTCATATACATTTCCTCAGTGCCTTTTGTTTCTGTTTTAGTTTTTGTTAATGAACTACAAATGGGATATATGTTTATTAGTATTTATCAGTCTTCAAGAGATTGCTTCTGTATTTTCTTCTACCAAAGTTTAGTATTTATTGAACTGTACTGAATGCAGGCTACATGGTTATGTTACTGGGATGTGAAGTTGAGCATGGAATCACATCATTTAGTCAGCTATATACTGACTGCCTTACTACATGAGTTGTGGCAACATTATGAAGTATATGTGGTTCTTTGACTTCAAAGGGCTTAGAAGTGTAGTAAGAGATTCAAGACAGAATTTCATTTCAGAAAGTCAGACTGAAGGGCAAACTGTTAAAGTGGCACATGGTTAAGAATTTGCCAGAAGACAAAGAATAAATGTTCTGATGGGAGGATGCCTGAATACCAGGAAACCATCATCTTTGTTATCATTATGTAGGAGGACAATGTTTGGGCTTTGAAGAAATCCCAGGAGTTAGTAAGAAATCACAATGGTAGAGAGTGTCCACCGTCAAACGTTATCTTACTGTGCTACAAACTTTCATGAACTATTCTATTTAACTGAAGTGGAATTTGAAACTCCTGTTGACATTGCTGAGGTTGTAAGGAGTGGCTGTGTCTGAGAGTAAAGTTGAAGGTTTGAATGAATGTGTGTGTCAGTTGCTCTGTCACGTCTGACTCTTTGCGACCCCATGGACTGTAGCCCACCAGGCTCTTTAGCTCACGTAATTCTCCAAGCAGAAATGCTGCACTGGGTAGCCATTCCCTTCTCCAGGGGATCTTCCTGACCCAGGAATTGAAACCAGGTCACCCCCATTGCAGGCAGATTCTTTACTATCTGAGCCACCAGGGAAGCCCTAAGAATACTAGAGTGGGTAGCCATTCCCTTCTTCAGGGGATCTTCCTGACCCAGGGATCAAACTTGAGTCTCACATTGCAGGCAGATTCTTTACCATCTGAGCCACCAGAGGAGGTTTAGGGAAATTAATTAAGGTTTAAGGATTAAGTCTCACTACCTCATGACACAAAATAAAAACAGAAATTGACATTTAGTGATATTGCTTGCCACTCTCTGCCAGGTACTCTGCTAAATGCTTATATGCATAATCTCATTTATTTCTTAGAAGAATCCTATGAAGTAGGTTCTAGTTTTATCTCCATTTCACAGACAGGGAAATCTGTTACATAATTACCTTGTATTGTAAGGAAGCTGAGTAGGGTTCCTAAACCCAGACTTCTTGTCTCCAGAATCCCAGATCTTGACCATTGTGCATGCTCTTTGTAGAAATGTCGCACTTGAATACTTGAATCTGTCTTGGCCTTTCTAACTTGTAGTGAAGGGAATTAGCTTTTATTTATTTATTTATTTTTACTGTATTTCTCTCTACTGTTTAGATAAAGAACAAATGAAAATGTATTTACATTTGTCCTTTGTGGAGCTCATGCTTTAGATGAACATTTATATTGTTCCTCTGTTTAGTCTGTTATGGAATTATAGGTGCCTGGAGATGTGGCATGTCCCCTGTGGAAATTTACACCCTGTAAATCCATTAAGCATGTTAATTTGTCTATAGAAGTAGGTTCTATGGAAAGTTAGAACCAGAATATACTAAACTTTAAAAGATAGTGTTGTTCAGTCACTAAGTTGTGCCTGACTTTTTGCTACCCCATGGACATCAGCTTCCTTGTCCTTCCCTATCTCCCAGAGTTTGCTCAAATTCAGGTCCATTGAGTTGGTGATGTCCTCCAGCCATCTCATCCTCTGTCATCCCCCCTCTCTTCCTGCCTTCAATCTTTCCTAGCATCAGGGTCTTTTCCAGTGAGTTGGCTATTTGCATCAGGTGGCCAAAGTATTGGAGCTTCAGCTTCAGCCATCAGTCCTCTCAATGAATATTCAGGGTTGATTTCCTTTAGGATTAGCTATTTTGACCTCCTTGCTGTACAAGGGACTCTCAAGAGTCTTCTCCAGCACCACAGTTCAAAAGCATCAGTTCTTTGGCACTCAGCCTTCTTTATGATCCAACTCTCACATCCATACAGGACTATTGGAAAAACCATAGCTTTGACTATACCGACCTTTGTTGGCAAAGTGATGTCTCTCCTTTTAAACATACTGTCTAGGTTTATCATAGCTTTTCTTTGGTGACCAGAACCATCCCACAAAGAGCTAGTGACTAGAATTTAATTTTAAGACTAGAGATAAGTGGCCTTTGAAGAAATTTTTATTGATACTTTCAAAAAGTCTGAGATGTGTATTATTTATTAAGAAAATATTTTATAAAGACATCCATGAGAAAAGAAATGTTTTTAGGCTTTCTTGGTGGCTCAGTGGTAAAGAATCCTCCTGCACTGCAGGAGACACAGGTTTGACCCCGGTCTGGTAAGATCCCACATGCCGTGGAGCAGCTCAGCCTGTATGCCATGACTCTTGAGCCTGTGCTCTAAAGCCTGGGAGCCACAGCTGATGAAGCCCGCATGCCCTAGAGCCTGTACTCTGCAACAAAAGAAGCCACTGCAGTGAGAAGCTGGTGCAGTAGCTCCCGCTCCCCACAACTAAAGGAAGCCCGTGTAGTAACTTAGACCTGGCACAGTGAAAAAAATAAAAAAATAAATAAGAAAGAAATGTTTTTGTGAACTTTAAATAGGAGGTTAGCATCAAATAGATTAAAAGACAATGAATTTTCAGAGGACTGTTTTATTGTTTTAATTAAATTAAAAAAATATTTTTCTGATTCTACTATTGTAAGTTTCTGCAGAGTTAAATACGTTCCCTGTACTCTGTTCATCCAAGGGAAGGCGTGGCTCCTTTTCCTTGTCCAGCTACTCATGGACCACTTTGCCAGGTTGACCCCTCCCACTCCTTGTGTGATAGGTACATCCCTTCCTTGCAACCCTGTCTTCTTCCCCTGTTTTCTAGCATGAAACGTTGAGGCCATTCAGCTTGGTCTGCCATCAATCACCTGTATAGTCTGTGTTCATTCATATAAAAAGACCCCATGAAGTATCTGGGAGGTAACAGGTACTTAATAAGTGTTTGTTCATTCATTCTAATATCCCAGCTTTTTCTTATGTTAGTTATCTTTTTCCATATTGATTCACCCAAGTATAACCTGTTTAAGGTCTAGCCATTAATCTTCAGTTCAGTTCAGTTGCTCAGTTGTGTCCAGCTCTTTGCGACCCCATGGACTGCAGCACACCAGCCTTCCCTGCCCATCAACAACTCCCGGAGCTTGTTCAAACTCATGTCCATCAATGCCATCCAGCCATCTCATCCTCTTTGGTCCCCTTCTCCTGCCTTCAGTCTTTCCCAGCATCAAGGTCTTTTCCAGTGGGTCAGTTCTTCATATCAAGCATTAATCTTACTGTAATAATTTATTTCAATGTAAAAAGAACTTTCATTTCTCAGTGCAGTTAAGCTCCTGATAGGTGCCATCCATCCAACATATTGGTTTTCTCTGAACTGAAAGCCTTCTCAGGACAGACGTCTTGTTTCATTCTTTGTCTACCCAACACTGAGCTACTAAGCATTTGACAGAGTGCTAAAGAAGTACTTTCTATCTGATTAATAGAAATATACTCTCTTTAAAGGGAAAAATTCATATTAAGCCTTGATATTACATAGGTAGGAGTGTTGGGAAATTAAGTGCAAATTGAAATAAGAAAAAAGTGTCTACTTCTCATGTATATCTTTAGAATCTCATACTGTTTTCTGAGGCCAGGAGTACCTAGGGTTGAGAAGAGAGACCATCTACTTGTCTCATTCACTTTGAGGTCTTTGATTTTATTATATGCTCTTTGGTTTAGGCCCCTTTAAAAGGAATTAAGGTAAAGGAAGCAAGGAACATCTGATCTTTCTTTCAGAACTAGATTGTAAATCCACAGAGAAGCACTTTACCGGGAACATTCGTTTTCCTGAAGTATGTTTTAAGATCTGTAATATTAAAAAAATTCAAGATATAGAGACCCTGTCTCTATGACTTCCTGTTTTTATTTTTTGTGCCTTAAAACACCTTCTTAGAAATCTTTAGGTTTTCGAGTAATGGAAATGATGGTCATAACCAGTTAAGGAACTGGTATTTCTTTCGGTCCTATTTTGTAAGGTTATTGAGCTACAGATCTGTCTTGGGATTAAATGCAGATTTAATGCTTGATAATTCTGTTCAAAATATACTCTGAAATTACATATTGAAGGTAAAAGGATAAGGCTTACCCTGACAACTAGTGAAACTCACTCAGTCGTGTCCAACTCTTTGCGACCTCATGGACTATACAGTCCATGGAATTCTCCAGGCCAGAATACTGGAGTGGGTAGCCTTTCCCTTCTCCAGGTGACAACTTGTAGTATGTAGCTTATCAAAAATATTAAAAATTAGGGATATCATCAGATCTTCACCTGAAAACTTTAGCTGAAGAGCACAACATGCCACTCTTTGATGATATTGAAGTGTTTTAAACTTAAATAGATTTAAAACTTCTGCTGTAGCCTGCTTCTTTGGTTCTTTCCTGACCTCATGTCTGATTCTTATATCTCTAAATGTTATCACCCATCTTTCTATAGTTGTATATTTTTTGAGTTTAGAATATGTCTTTACCTTTTCTCTGTTTGGAAACCCGTATGGAGCTCACGTTGAACTGAATGGGTTTATAAGTGAAGGGTCTATGCTGAGCTTTTAGACTTATTAACTCACTTTAATACACAGTCTATGAGGCAAGTGCTATTATTATTCCTGGTTTATAGATGAGACTGAGGCAGCTGCCCGTGGTCGCATGTTTAACTGCTCTTTCTCCTGTTTATCATCTCTAAAGTGTGCAGAACTCCAGTCACTGTACTAGGGTACAAGTTGTTTCTGGATAAACATGTGTGAGCTATTTGGGGTAAGCTTACTTTCTCACCATTCTGTGACCTGCTGGGAAGACCTGGATCAAGAGGTACTGAGGTTGTATACAGAATTTTGATTTTCTAAAGCTGATCAGCTACCAAATCTTATGGTATAAAAGTACAGTCAACCCGCTCATTAACAGTTCATGCTGTACAGAATCTCATCAGCAACTAATTGTCAGTCATGATGTCTTCTTTAAAATATATTGTCATATTTGTTAATTGTTTAAACTTGCATGGAGAAAGGCAGCATGTAGGAAAGTGATTGGGTAGCATACTGGAAAGCTCCATGCTTCTGACTCAGAGTGCAGCCTGTTAATTTTCAGGAGGCCCTTTGCCCTAAATCTTGCATGGCCATTAACGTGTGTGTGTGTGTGTGTGCGCGTGCGTGTGTGTGTATAAAAAGTTAATTTTTGGAAAATATTATTTAGTAGGTTAGAGTTTTAGTTTGGGAAGATGAAAAATTCTGTAGATAGATGGTGGTTGTGCAACAAAGTGAATATACTGAACGCCACTGAACTGTAGACCTAAGAATGGTTTAAATGGTAAAATTTATGTATATTTTAGCCATAATAGAAAAAAAAATTTTGAAAAGGGAAAAAATAGGTAATTATTTCACCTAGGTCTAGGTGAGTGAAGGTTGTCACCTTTTGTGATTTGCTGTTGGTATTGAATGATGTGAGCTAACAGAGAAAACAGCAAGATCTGTGAAGCTGGCGTAGGGAAGCAGGTCTAGCGTAGCTGTGAAACCTTGGTCAACTCTGGAGCCAGATTGCCTAGGTTTATGCACTGTTGCTACCCTCTACTTGCTGTGTGGCCTTGAATGCATTACTTGGTCTTTCTGGACCTCATTTTTCCCCATCGTAGAGTGGAGATAATAATAGTGCTTCTTTCATGGCTTTGTTGTGAGAATCAATTGTGATAATGTCAAAATGCTTAAAATATTAACTATTGCATGTAGGTGCTAAACAGACGTCTAGACCTGAGTTCTAAGTGGTTACTGACATAAATACACCTGTCAGTGTAAACTTAAGTTGAATATTTATTTTTTGATTTTGTTTTGAAGGTAAAAGAAATAGGAGATTACTTTAAACAACACCTTTTACAGTCCAGGCACAGAGGAGCATTTGAACTGGCTTACACTGGCTTTGTGAAACTCACTGAAATCCTAAACAGGTAAAACAAAGCAAATATCCCTTTGTGTACGTTTTCAAAAGACTACATGTACAGGCCATGTGCTTGAAGTAGAATTTAGCTATGTCTTTTGAGGTTTAAAAGAGTAAGACTTAGTTGGCTTCAAAACTCTTGGAAGAAATTGTTTTCTTAGGTTTCACCGTACGATTTACTGCAGATGATGGAATGAAATGTCCAAACCAAGTTGCTCTCTCATTGAAAGGTGATTTGACGCAAACTCAAAGATCTGACTAAAAATAGCTTTGAAGTTTAACATTTATTTTCATTGAATGAAATCACTGTTTTGTCTGTTTGAAAATTACTTGGCTTGTGGAATAAAATAAGCCCTCCGGTTTTTTGGATTTGTGTGCATGACAGACAGAGAAACACTTAAGGATTTTGTGTTTTTATTCGTAATTTTATCCTGTAGAAAAATGTAAAAGAATAGTAAATAGACCAAAAAATATAAAAGATTTTCCCACTTACTTGGAAAAATACTCAGGTAGATTTCATATATTTAGCCAAATGTATTTTTTTTTTTACACTATAGGTGCTGACTGATAATTTCATTCATTCATATAATAGATTTCCTCCAAAGAGCTTGTGAGGAAATCTTAAATTACTTAATGACTAAGTGTTCATGGCAAGTGTTCTCTAAATAAAGGTAGTATTTTCCAAGAAAACACTTCCATTGCCTGGAAACTTTTTGAAATGAAGCAGAGTTCTGCCAGCCTTGTAGCCTCAGCAAACATTTTATTTTGGGCTGTTAAGACATCTACTCCTTGAATATTTTTGAAACACTTTTTTCACACCCCTGGTAAAAACATTTATAAACATTTTGACAGTTACGAGCTGCACAGAATATCTTTAAATGACACATTCTTAAATGTCCCTGATATTAAACTGCTGATCTTGAAAATGTTTTGTTATCTTTGCAATTCTTTCTTTCCAGTGTAGAGATGACTTAATATTTTTTTTCTCACAGCACAATCCACTTTACTCCCTTCAAATCAATTAGCAAATGTATGTATTGAACACTAGCTGTGTGTTTAGTCCTATGCTTGGTTTGGAGGTTGAAATACTTCTTTATGAGACAAGCTTCTTGCTCTCAAAGAGCTTATGGTTTAGTTGGGGAAATAAGCAGGGATGAAATTCAAAATATTAAACAAATGGTATGTCATGGGCACTGACTGGTCAGAACAGACAGTGGCTGTAAGCACCCAGCATTGCTGTCTGTATGGATGTGTATTAGCTGAATACGAGCTTGGAAAGTGAGACCAAGACACTTGAACAAGATGATCCAATATAATTGTCAAAATTTGGGCGAAATTTGCAAATTCTGTAGGAATAGCAGAGAGAAAGCAACAGGGATAGGCTCTTAGGGCTTAATGGAGGAGGTAGAGTTTGTGCTAACACATGAGTAAGGTATAAGTAGATAGGAGGAGACTTTATAAGTAAATACTGAGAGGCTATAATCAGCCTGGCAGATTGTTAGGTGAGTAAGTGAGCCAGCCTGATTGTCGCGGTGGTGGTAGAGTTATTAGGCAATAACATCCAATTGAATAGAAAAAGCCTTATTATATATGGATGCCTAGAAAGCAGAGTCTCTATAGTAGGGATGGAAAGAGGCACTGAACATTTTTTAAATCTGAAACAGATCTCAGGAGGCATGTAGAACAGAGAAATAGAAATAATCTATGACACAAGGTCTTAGTTCTGCTGGCAGTGAGATTGAATAAAATTGAATCTCCTTAGCCTCTGGTCTCTATCTATAAAGTAAGGAAGAGACCATTTGCCCTATTGACAGATCTCTCTGGTCTTTATATATGGATCAAGTAGAATAGATATTTATGAAGATCCTTTTGCATTATAAAGTTTTCTACAGTGTAAAACATTATGAGACTGATGTTGGTACATCAAAGTAGTTTTACAGTTGGAAGTGTTAGGTTAGATAGATTGTATGACAGATAGTAGTGAGGAGAGCCTGGCATCAGCTGTTAATAATCTAGAGCAGAGGTGATATAAGCTTTGATGATGGCTCTAAGAATGGAGGGAAAGAAGTGACATCTCAATTAATGTTTAGTCCCATGTAGTAACAACTCTACACAAGACATTTTGAATGCTTAGAAGGGAAGCCGTGGACATCTCTTATTTTATGATTTTATGTGTCAAGACTTAGGGCAGTGCATACCTGAGTGATTCTTCTCCTTGGGGTATTTACTGAATTCAGTTGGTGGTATTCAGCTGACAGATGAACTGGTCAGGAGGGTCCAAGACAGATGGCACCTTGGTGGAGTAACTAGAAGATCGGGCCTTGTTTGGACTGCATGTAGCCTTTCAGCATAGCAGTCACAGGGTAGCTGAAATTCTTATATGGCAGCTGGCTTCCTCTAGAGACAGGTTTCCAAGAGAACCAGGAAGAAACTGCATGGTCCTTTCTGACCTGGCCTTGGAAGTCTCATAGCATTACTTCAGTTACATTGTTTTGGTTCTAAGTGAGTCTTAAAGCCAGTTGGATTCAAGGGGAGGGGCATTAGATTTAAACTTTACCATTGGATGGTAACGTGGCAAGATCATATTGTAGAAATACATTTGGATGGGAGATACAGTGGTGGCCATCTTTGAAGAATGCAATCTGCCACATGAAGCAAACAGAATGTGTGTAATGAAGGTCCCCAGGGAGTCCATGACTGTTCCTGTGGTTTAATTCCTAGTGACCAGACAAGTGGAACTGACGTTAACAAAGGCAAGGGGACTGAAAGAGGGGATTCGTTTGATAAAGATGACTAAGTTTGTTTTGTATGTGTTGAGTGTGAGATGATGGTGGCATATCCTGGTGAAAATATTAAGTCATAACTGGGAGATGGATGATATTACAGAAATGGAGATATCTTCTGAGCTCTCTTCGTAAATATCATAGTATGATTGCAAGCTTTAGGGAAAAACTTAAAAGGAGAAAAGAACAGAAGACCAGGGACAGAGGCTTTTCAACAACTGTATTGTGTAGTTGAAAGTACAATTGAAGGCATTCCAGATGAATGGAGTAGGAAGACAAGGCAAGGCCCAATGCCTAGTATTGCATCCACCCCTAATCTGCATTACAGAGCTCCCCATGGCTGTCTCTACTGGCTTTTAACCAACTTGTTGTGAGTTCCCAACTGTTGCTTCCAAACCAAGTGGTTCTTGATCCCTTTGGAGACATCTCAGATCTGCTGAACAGAATGTTTTACAGAGAACATCTTTGCAGTATGTGTGGCTTCCTTTTGTTTGGTTTTTATTTTTAAAAGAAAAATGTGTTTCTTTTGGATCCTTTTGAAAGCTTTTAAGTTATGAAAAAGTTATTTAGGCATACAGAGTTTTTAAAGTTTGCAGAAAGAAATCTGGACTTTCATGAAAATCCACTGAAATGGAGGCCAACTGCTGGCCACCTCTTGAACTACAGCTGTGTGAAGGAAGCAAGCACTTAAAGAGATTAATGGGTAAATAACAGAAGAGTTAAACATGAACCACATTGTTTGAATTGGTTTTTAATAAGATTATTCAGAATGTCTTCAAATGTAAACTGACTTCACCATTAAACAATCATCTAAGAATAAATAGGAGTGGGAGACACTATTCTTTATTCTGGGATTTTTTGAAAGCAACACTTGCACACACATACACACACACACGCACACACATACTTAATATGTTGAGTTAATTTTCTCAGATTCTAAGAATCGGATTTTTTATATGGTGCTTTCTGTTTAAAATTGATGAAATATTCATATACTCTTTAAAAAAATAATTACCTTCCTATGCATAATTCCCTGCTTAAGCATTTGATGAGTGGTTAAATGCATTAAAGTTACAACTGTAAATTCAGGTTCTGATGAAATTCATATATGCTTATTTATGTGTTGTCATTTTAATATTTCAGGTTATTCTTTCAATGAAAATGAACAGAATCCTAAACTAGAGTGCTAACCAGGGAAACTAGCTTTCATTTATTCAACCAGAAATTAAAAGCTGAACTCCTAAGGGGAGTAAATTGTTCTATAATTCTAAATCTAGAAGGAAGGTTCATGAGTACTTCATATTGTCTTGCTCTTCATTTTTTTGAATTGCTCTGCTTATTGAAATGTAGCTTAATCCATGCATATTTACTGCACTAATTACAATCAGTTTCACATTATTGGCTTGAAAAACTGAACTGCTGACATTTAGCAATTTTTGTCATAGAATGCTAGTGCTGACTTATGGACATCAACAATTACGGTGGACAGAGGTAATTTTTATATGTATTTCAACTTTCATGAATTAATTATAACTACTACAATTCAGATTCAACAGAAAACTTCTTAT
Organism: Madoqua kirkii; assembly: GCA_006408675.1. Taxonomy (NCBI): domain Eukaryota; kingdom Metazoa; phylum Chordata; class Mammalia; order Artiodactyla; family Bovidae; genus Madoqua; species Madoqua kirkii. Next base: position 32,970 of record SJYC01111171.1, on the reverse strand, counting down.
ACACCTTTGGAATATAATAATAAAAAATAATTTCACTCTACTGGAGACTGAAAGACCAAGTGTCTAAAGAATATGCAACTGAGCAAGAAATAAATGTAGAACATACTGTAGAGGCTGGGGGAAAGCCATTCAATGCTAGATTGAAAAACATATACATGATCTTCTCTCAACCTTATTTTCATCTCCTTTGGCAAATGTGTCTAAGGTACTTTTTATTTCTAAGTATCCTATGATTTTTATTTGAAATATTAATAATTAAAGAAGAACAAATTAAGTGATCATCCACTCTTGGAAGCCATATTAATACTTTATATAGGTAAAAAAATCCTTTAAATCTGCCATTTTTATAGTAGATTAGAAGAATTTGAGGAAAACTAGAATATCTTAATGATTTTTTTCTTTTTCTTCTTTAGAATGTCTTAATGTTTAGAATCTAAATCTTTGTGTCTTTGACTTGTGATCCTTGAATTTCTATTATTAAGTTCACTGCATAGTTGCATAAGATGTTACCTTCTTTCTGGAACATTGAATACTCATTTTGATTAAAGTTCTGATAATAAATCTCAGTGATTTTAGACTCAGTAACAGATGGATCTTGTTCTTAGTGAATAGCTTCTATCTCAGCTTTTTTAGTACGATCCCAGAGTTGTTAATACTCATTTTTTCCTTCTTGATCTCAGGGAATGGTTACATTAAATAAGAGAACCAGCAGTTTGTTACATTATCTAACCACTTTTTTTTTTTAATCCACGTATCTTGCCCTTCTCCTCATGGCTTGCTGACTGGTAATTAATTTCTGTTTGGTCACTGTTGTTGTTGCCTATGCCTGCAGCTGAGGCTTTACAGTACCCCTGATGTTTTAGCCTGCAGTAAACCTCAGCAATATTTGATGGTGGAGAGGGAGGTTGAGATGGCTGCTGTTGATATGTACCTTTCTCACTGGATCTCATTTGGGCAAATCGTTTTTCAGGCTTAAAATTTCTCCATGCTTCAAGGCTGTGTTCCGTTTTTAAAATGTGCATGTACATGCCCACAACCTTCCTGCCCATCTGTCACTGTTTAATTTAATTGAAATAATAAACATGAACCTTGAAATAATAAACAGGACTTGACTGAAGAATGAGTGGAGTGGAGAATTGGAGAATTTAGCTTATGAAATAATAGGAACTTGGAAAAATCTCTAAATTAGAAAAAATAACCCTACTGAAAAAGTCTGAGGAAATGAAGGTAACATTTCTCGGTTAACAATCGTAATATAACTGATCAGAACTTGACAAAAAATAGCGCTCTGTTACTGTCCTTAGGTGGATGGATAAACCATTGGAAAGCCACTCTGTAGTCAGGGGACCTGATTTATTGGCATAAAATAGTCTAATGACCAATTAGTTGGGTATAGAGCATGTGTAATTTGATTTCGGTCTGGGTTTTATGCTTATCTTAGAATCCTTACCCACTACCAGTGAGATAGCTCTGTGGATAGAAATTGGACTAATCTGTTTATGGAAGAATAATTTGCTTCAGTGATCTTCTCAAGACAACACAAAGGCCTAAAAAGCAGCCGTGGACTGGCCTGTTCATTTCTGTTATTTTTGGTAGAGACTCAAGCTATGAAAGTGTTAGTCACTCAGTCGTGTCCGACTCTGTGACTTGGGCTATGGCCCTTAGCATAGAAAAACCAAACCAAATCCAGACTCTCTTGTCTCTTTCCTGTCAGCCTTTTAATTTCGTTTCTTTTAATTCCTACTATTTCTTGACTGATAAACAGGAAATGATGATTTCTACATTTTCTTATTTTCTGATTCCTTCCACATCCCATCCTTAACCACCACCTCCGTCAGAGTGTAGAGGAAAGAATATTGAGGTATGAGTTAGAGCTGAGTTCTACCTACCAGCTCTGTTGATACTAGCAAAGCCATGAAGACCTCTCTAGGCTGCTGTGTCACCTTTGATAAAGGACGAGAATTCAGCTTTCTAAGGCCTTTTTCAGTTTCCATTCTACTCATAGTACAATGCTGCTTACTAGTTTCTGATTGGGAAAGTCCGGGGATTTGGGGTATGAAAGATTGAGGGATGTTGGATACATTTTTAGTAAACTTCCATCAGAAGTGGTAAACCAATCTCTTAGGAGTCTTTTGTGGATTAATAACATTTAGTCAGACTGGCTTATGAAGAACCTTGAATCCCTTGTAAGAAAGTTACAGTTTTTATGATGTACTCAGAGATTAAAGACACTGTGTATTTTGCATTAATTTGACACTGGAGTGAACTAAAACAAAAGAGCCTCAGACAAAGCGGATGTCAGCTGTTTTAGTGGAGAGGCACTAGCTAACCCAAGCAGGCCTGGAATTCCCCATGGCTGGGGCTGGTGAGCACATGGGGCTGGCACAGACAGCCATGGACCGCTTTATTCAGGGACCTTTCCCTGGATTGTGTGATGAGGAACCAAAACAAACAACTAGAGTTTGCTGCATTGTTCTCGGGAGCCTTGCGTGGTTCCATTTTTACCTCTCAGTTCCTTCATTATCGCAAACAGCAGCAACTCTGGAGTTTTGAAATCACTTCCTTGTAAAGCAATCTCTCCTTGCTGGGAAGTAGACAGAAGCTTCATTGAATAGTCAGAAGTCTAGGTTAGGCTGTTGTTTTTTTTCTCTGCACAGCACAGTGACTTCACCATTGAGGAGCCTTATGGGTTTTTTAGCCCACCTTTTCCAGATCTAGTTTTTCAATTATCTGCCTAATTGGAAACACAGCTAATATTGGGTAGTTGGCACCAATACTGCTGCTAAGTCACTTCAGTCACGTCTGACTCTGTGCGACCCCATAGACGGCAGCCCACCAGGCTCCCCTGTCCCTGGGATTCTCCAGGCAAGAACACTGAAGTGGGCTGCCATTTCCTTCTCCAGTGCAGGAAAGTGAAAAGTGAAAGTGAAGTCATTTAGTCGTGTCCGACTCTTAGTGACCCCATGGACTGCAGCCCACCAGGCTCCTCCATCCGTGGGATTTTCCAGGCTAGAGTACTGGAGTGGGGTGCCATTGCCTTCTCCGAGCAGGCACCAATACTAGTTGGTCATTATTTATTCGTTCAGCAGACGATTTCCTGAACATCTTCTGTATGCCTGTGTAGAAAACACTCTAACCATTCAGAGTGTGATGTGTTAAGCCAGAGTTTCTCTGAACTGAGAGACAATTAGTAGGATCTGAATCTGAAACATTTATCACTGTAGAACTAGGACAGGCATGTGAGGACCTGAATAAGGGGCTGTAGCTTGTGAGGCCATGATGGGGTGTTTTGGGGCCGTCTAATGAGGAGCTTTGGGTACTCCTCATAATATAGGGTCATTGTTGTCTCTCTTTTGTAGCCCAGGCAATAGTGTCTCATTGAATTTCAAAGCATTTTTACAGTGATTTTATTTTCATTCTTGGGCATTGAGAAATCAAGTGATTTGTCCATAGCCACACAACTAGTTGGGCTTCACTTGTGACTCAGCTGGTAAAGAATCTGCCTCAATGTGGAAGACCTGGGTTCGATCCCAGGGGTTGGGAAAATCCCCTGGAGAAGGTGGAGAAGGTATTTAACCTCAGTTAAATACCACTTTATACAAACCTGAACCCTTTTTAGGGTTTTGAACCCTATCTTTGATTTCGTTCTTGAATATTGGGAAAAAATTCTCTCTTGGGGTAATATTTAGGTTCAGTTCAGTTCAGTCGCTCAGTCATGTTCGACTCTTTGCGACCCCTTGAATCGCAGCACGCCAGGCCTCCCTGTCCATCACCAACACCCAGAGTTCACTCAAACTCATGTCCATTGAGACAGTGATGCCATCCAGCCATCTCATCCTCGGCCGTCCCCTTCTCCTCCTGCCCCAATCCCTCCCAGCATCAGAGTCTTTTCCAATGAGTCAACTCTTCACATGAGGTGGCCAAAGTACTGGAGTTTCAGCTTTAGCATCATTCCTTCCAAAGAAATCCCAGGGCTGATCTCCTTCAGAATGGACTGGTTGGATCTCCTTGCAGTCTAAGGGACTCTCAATAGTCTTCTCCAAGGGGGATTTCAGTAGAAAGTATCTTTATATCAGTGCTATGACATGGGATGTAGAGATTTCTGAATGTGTTCATTCCTGTTTGAGGAGGCTAAGGAGAGGAACCACCTGTGGCTCTAAGGGCTCCTCTTGGCATCGGAAAGCACTTTAGTTTAAACTTTGCTTTCCAGTTGCTATACCCTCTTGGTGTGTCAGCCTGGTTTCTTACAATGGTACACTTAATGGAGTTGGTAAGTTATAAGTTGTTCACTTATTCAGCAGATATTTGAGCCAACTGTCGAGATGCCAGACCCTATTCTGTGTGTTTGGGAATAAAGAAGTGAACAGGACAAAGTTTGTGCCTGATATCATGGAGTTTTTATTTTGAAGGACATCTAGATAATAATAAACTATCATAACTTTTATGTGTTTGGTGTGATAAAGTTTACTGTAAGGAAAGGTCTTTCTTTCTCCTTACACTAAAGTAAGCCAAGGCTCAGATGACAAGAAGCAGCAGCTTCCCAAGCAGTGGGAACAACTGATACAAAAGCATTTTGAGTAAAGAGTAGAATGAAGTTGAATGAGGCTGTTCAAATATGTAGGGCTTTGTGAGCCAGGATCTGGTGTTCCCTGGATTTTTTAAAAAAATTGTTGTTTGTAGATATTTTCATTCAGGTGATGATGGTGATGACTGGTGATGCTGAGCTTGAGTAAATACTCATTATTTACTATATATTAAAGTTAGGGACAGGCTTCCCTGATAGCTCAGTTGGTAAAGAATCTGCCTGCAATGCAGATAGACCCCGGTTTGATTCCTGGGTCGGGAAGATTCCCTGGAGAAGGGATAGGCTACTCACTCCAGTATTCTGGCCTAGAGAATTCCATGGACTGTATAGTCATGGGGTCTCAAAGACTGAGCAACATTCACTTTCACTTTCAAGGTTAGGGACACATCCTTGGTTTGTTCCCAGACAGACTCATTTCTCTGCCTTATTTACAATTATCTAAACAATTAGCAAATGAAAAATAAGGAACCATGGTAAGGCAAAAGTTTATTAACAATCAGTAAATAAATAGCTTTGTTTTTATTGATGGTTGCTTTTCTGTACCGAGTAACTTACTTATTTGAAAGAATTTTCATTTGGAGTTGCTCTTAAATCTGACAAAATGAAAGTATGTTTGGGGAAAGGAAAAGGATTTACTTCCTTCTTGTGCTGGGGGGAAAAAAAGCCCTTAGTGATAATAGCTTGGTAAGTTATTGTTTTAAGAAAAGAAGGTAATTGGTAGAGGCTTAACTTTTACTCAGTTGGGGTTATACTTAACTAATTTCCTGGCAATTGAATTTTGATAATTTAATTTTGCTACATATTTTGGCCTTAAGTGTATTTCATATTTAAAATGTGAAACTAGTTGCTTTTGTTTGAAGGTGAAGTAATTTCTTCAGGCTATCAGTGAGTCATTCAGTTAATTTAAGAAAATAGTTTATTAATGGAAGTAAATGTCTCTGGTTGTCTAAAGGAGTTACAATACCTTCAGAATGAGTAAGACACAGTTTACCTCAAGTCAGTCACAAGTAGCTTATCTGCTGAGTGGATTTCTTGTAGGCAATTTTGATTCTCCAGCTAGCTTTCTTTCCATATCACCAGTTTCTTTCAAAACTATTTTAAGCCCTACTCTAATGGTGGATATTCAGGGATTGAAATGAATCTGAAAGATAACCTGACTAAAGTATGATTAAGAAGGCAATCCTTAAAAACAATATACTCTGGTAATGCATTCTAGGGCTTCCTAGTGACTCAGTGATAAAGAATCTACCTGCTAGTGCAGGAGACGTGGGTTTGATCCCTAGATCAGAAAGATCCCCTGGAGAGGGTAGTGGCAACCCAACTCCAGTGTCCTTGCCTGGGAAATTCCATGGACAGAGGAGCACGGTGGGCTGCAGTCCATGGGGTTGCAAAGAGTTGGACACGACTGAGCAACTAAACAACAATAACAATGCATTCTAAATCCAAAGAAACCTGCTTTCTGGATTGAGTGTAATTTGGAATTTGTATTCTACTTCTCCCTTCCTAGGGCATAGCATAGTGCCAAGCAGATCTTTTTGATTGTACTGCTGCTGCTGCTGCTGCAAAGTCGCTTAGTCAAGTCTGACTCTGTGCGACCCCATAGACGGCAGCCCACCAGACTCCACCGTCCCTGGGATTCTCCAGGCAAGAACTCTGGAGTGGGTTGCCATTTCCTTCTCCAGTGCATGAAAGTGAAAAGTGAAAGTGAAATCGCTCAGTCGTGTCCGACTCTTAGCGACCCCGCGAACTGCAGCCTACCAGGCTCCTCCGTCCATGGGATTTTCCAGGCAAGAGTATTGGAGTGGGATGCCATTGCCCTTTCTTTTTTCAAGTGAATGAATGAAACCTACTGAAGCAAATAATAAGAGAATTGATAATCTCTCTTTCATGAACCAGATTGAGCCAAATATGTATCTGAGCATTTAGGGCAGGCACCTGGTGCCAGCTCAGGGGTGCCCCGGAGAAGCTCATTGACAGCGTTGAGGAGGGGGCATTATTGAACTAGTATTTGTTGTGCTAGTATTTCAGTGCCCTTGATAGAAGAATAAGGAAATAGGAAAATAGCCCTCATCTCCTGCATTTCCTTTCCCCTCTGTGTTTTTCTTACTTAGTGAATTCCTACAGGAATGCTTAACTTCATCTGAAGCATTATCTGTAAGCCAGTCCTATACTGCCAGTGGTCTTGAGGGTGGGGAAGAAAATACGGACCAATGAAACCCACAGAAAACTTTAGATCGAATAGTCTTTCCTTTTTTCATCTCTGTGACCCCAGCTTTTAATCTTTGCTAGTAAGATCACAAAAAGATGTCTTTGCTTTAATTCTCTCTCTCTTTTTTTTCCCTCTGGTGGTATAAGTTAACCCAAATATACTTAAAAGACAATGAAGAATGAGCCAAAAAAGGCAGTAAGCCATAACTGGATCATTAGCACTTAAATTTAACAGCTCCTAGGGATTTGGGTTTCATCTTTTGACTGGGCAACTATGTGAGGATTGTACCAAATTGGCAATGCTAGTAGTAAACTAAAGATATTGTCTGTGAAACAGATGTTTTCATCGTAATTTGTAAAAGATATTAATATAAACCTAGTGATCAGAAAGTAAGTTCAGTAATGTAAGTAATGTGGATTATTTTTATTATTAAAAATTCAAACATATAAATGGATTTCTTTTGAAAATTTCCAAACATATAAATTATAAACATTAAAATTTCAAACATGTACACACACGTGTGTGTGTGTGTGTGTGTATGAGACAGAGAGAGCAAGGATAATGTAATGAACCACCATTATACATCATCCAGATTAACCAGTTACCAGACTTATCTTACACATGCTTCATCTATCCCTTTCATTGTCCTTGGCTAAAGTTTTATAAAGTATATCCCTAAGATGTTATTTTTACTCCTATGCACTTTAGTATGCATCTCTAAAAAATACACTTTCTTCCACATTCACAGTGCCATTGGCACATCCTATAAATAATTCCTTGGGATCATATAATATCTAATATATACGTAACTATCTGTATTATTTGGAAGTGTCCTTTTTTACATTTGTTTTTTTCAAGTTTTAATCTAAACAAGGTTCATACTTTGAGTTTGGTTGTTCTGCCTTTGAATCTCTTCTAATCTTGTGATTTAGACTGTTGATGCCTGGTTTTGTGGCTAAGGGAACCAAGTGGGAAGAAGCAGGAATGAGGTAACGGATATTAAGCCAGGCCAAAAGGAAAAACCTTTAAAAATCACAGAGCCTGCTGGGAATAGGGAGATTTGGTTATAACATCTGTGGCTAAAATAATGTTTTTCAGGCCCATGTCAAGCTTTAAAAAATGCCTCCTTTCAAAGCAGTTGTATTGATGTATATTTTGTTCTATACAACACATAACTAAATTTGAGATTCTATTTGGAATGTTAGAAACTGAAGTTGTCATTCTTAAACCAAACTAAAATAAAGAGAAAAAGTCCCCACCAGAGAGTAACCCGACATTGTATATCAACTATATTTTAATTAAAAACACACACAACCACATGTTTCTAAGAGCTCTAATTCTCTTTACAAATTAGACATCAGTTACCTTTCTACAGATTGTCTTCCTCAGTTCAAAAAAGAGAAGAGTATTTTTCCTTTGGACTTTATCTCTTTATTTTTGTATTAATTTTTTAAAAATCCAATTATGATTCTCCTAAAATAATTGTCTATCTACCATTAAATATGCTGTTTCTTAGGATAATGTTATATAATTGCATATTAGGACATAGCCTGGTAGAGGAAATGGCAACCCACTCCAGTATTCTTGCCTGAAGTATTCTATGGACAGAGAAGCCTGGCGGGCTAAAGTCCATGGGGTCACAAGAGTCAGACACGACTTAAGTGACTAGACCACCACTACCAGTCCACCACATTAGGGCATACAGTGGAAAAAAAATTGCTTTCTAAAATAACAGTCAACTTAGTAGAGCAGACTCTCACTAAGTAATGTCCAAATAACTTCACAATGTTTAAGGCTCTTTCCAAACGACTTTCTTTATTAATTCTACATAGGATCTGGATTAAAATTTAGTTTGTAATAGACTACACTTTGAGAAACCAAAGAGTAATTTACTAAAATATAATTTCAAAAATATGTTTTCTTTGAATATATATAGTTTCTATAACTGCAGACTATAAACTATAATAATCATAAGGTTATGTTCTCCTCACTGGAAATCTTGAATCTTGCAATATAGAACATTGGTGAGTCCTTGGTTACCCTTCAGAACATTCTGGATGTGGGTGCAAGCTTAGATATTAAAGCTCATTTACAGATAAGACACATGCTGTGTGTGTTTTTGTAAGAAATAGAACCCGTCACAGCTTCAAATCCTAAGACCCATCATAAAAAAAAAGTAGGTGAAAAGTAGAAAGTGAGACACTTTTAATTTCCCTCCTTCCGAATGCCAGGATTTTGTTCTTTCCTAACAGTGTTAATGTGTGTCAATAGTTTGTGCTTTTACCTTTTGGTACGTGATAATTCCAAATGTTTGCTTTACATATACCTTTTAGGTGCCCTAACGTGAGTCTGCAAAAGCTACCGGAAGAGTGGTTATTGAGTGTTTTAGAGGAAATTAAATGCTGTGATCCTTCGTCTAAACTCTGTGCCACTAGACGCAGTGCTGGAATTCCTTTCTACATACAGGTATTATGCTTACCTGCAGGATCATAGCTGGGGGTTTTGTTTGTTTTTGGTTTTTTGATAATAACCCCCCTGACCCGTGAGTGATCGTATTGCATAAGGGACATTTCTGTCTTTTCTGTAGTTCATTTCACAAATACTTTGTTATAATGTGTGGACATTGTGTTCCTGTGACAGATCTCTTCTTGGAACAAACCCTCTCAGAGGTCAGCCTAATAATATGAACAGAGACTGGTAGAGATTTCCGCCTGCATGTGAAGCACACAGACATCACTCTGGGACATTCATTCCTCACTTCCAGGAAGCGCACGTGCTACCTTTTTTTCAATTAGAAAAGATATTCTTCCTCTCTTTTCAAAGACCCGTAAGACTCTGTAGGCAACCAGTATTAAAAGTTTCTTTTGAATCCTTCCACAAAATATCCATGCATGAAATAATCCTAATCCTAATAGTAGCTTTTATAAGTGGTTATTTCATATATTATCTTATTTAATCCTTTCTCAAGCCCTACAAGATAGATCCCATTATCTCCATATATTGGGCCATAGAAAAGTTAGGTAAGTGACTTGCCAGTGGCCATAGGGATAGTAAAAGCAGAACTGAGCTGAGCCCAGGCACCCTGCCTCCTGAACACCTGTCTTATGAGAGAGAGTGTGTGTGTGTACATGCATTTTCATTTTTTATCACCAATGAAAGCATACTCCACACATTGTTTTGCCCCTTGCTTTTTTTTTTACTTAACATTACACCTTAAAGATTGCTCCATATCAGCATGTTCAGATATTGCTAACTGATAGGAAAATATTTCCACAGTGTTGAAATTAAGAGGCCATCACCTTTATGAATCCAAAGAATAAAAACTAAGTCCTTACAATAGTAAATCAGACCCGACCTGAAAATCTTTCTTTAATATTCAGGAAGGTAAAATCTAGGAACAGGTTTAAAAAAAAAAAGAAAATGAAAATAAGTGAAATGAAGTCTGTTTTTAGTGCCCCAGTATTTTTTCCTTCCCTTTGTTATTCCTCCCCCAAATTCCCAGAGTCACGATATTTTTATGATAGTGGGTGCCAGTTGGAAAGGTTGATTTGACACACAGATCACCAAGGTGGTAGATTTTAGTGATCTCCAGAAATCAACTCATTCTGACCTAGTGTATTTTTGCCTCTTATGTCTGTCTGAGAACAAGTGTTAAGGCAGCAGCAAGGTTTAGTCGCACATTTGTGCTGTGTGCTTATTTCTTGGTTCCCAACGAATATCATATATTGGTGTTAATGATAGAGAGGTCAGGACTGCATTTTCTTAGCCCAGCCTTAAGAAGAATGTCATAACTACACACAGCTCTTGGGGGGAGAAAAAAACACACAACAACTGTGGTTCTCACATATGGCTTTCTTATTTATTTTAGTTGAATAAAATCTAAATTAATAGAAAAATCTGCTCAGGAAAGTCCCCTTTTTCCTAGTATATCTTTACCAATAAAGTGATATTCTTGTTCTAGTGGAAAGCACTGCTTGGTGTTAGCTGTGAAGAAAAACTGCCTACCTAGTTTACAGCTTACCTTTGGTGTAGATATATATAAAATTTTTTTGAATGGTCAAAAGATAGTTTATGTATTTTCTGAGCATAAATATGAGAAATTTCTTTTTTAAACCTGTTTCTCCTGTGTATTTTATCTTTGCTCCTTATGAGTTATAAATGTTTCAGAAGAAGCTGAGTGACTTGAAGCTTTCACTCTTGGCAGCCAGTAGCTACGTATATATGAAATATTCTGGTTACTCACAGTCCTACACAGCTACTAACCTATATTCTGTTTGTGTATAAATGGAATCATATAATATGTGGTGTTTGTGTTTGTCCTCTTTCACTTAGCATCATGTTTCAAGATTCATCCATACTGTAGCATGTGGAAGTACTTACTCCTTTTTATTGCCTCAGGTGGTTTGATACTACTATTTTTATGTTTACAAAATGTTAGAAAGTAAGCAACTCTTGAACATTCAAATATAGGACCTCTTTGAAGTTCATAGTATTTCCTTTTGTCCCATGGAGTTTCCAGTGCTATAGTTTGAGAGTCCTCCAGCCTCCAGTCCTCTTATGAAGAACTGAATAACTGATCTATCTCCAGGGAGTTTCCACATCCTTACAAGAAATTTAATCCAGAGGTTTTTTGTTTTTCAAGTAAAGGGAAGTTTCTTGTTGGATAATTAAAACTTATTGTATCTGAGACCTGCCACCGAGTTATAGTCGTAGAAGAGTTGTCAACAGGAGCTGTTTTCAGCTTCTTAGTATTACATAATGAACAAGCCAAACTGGAGGTAACCATAGAGATTCTGTAATATCACCACCTGATTTTACAGGTGAAGTATCAGAGAGATGGAGAGGTTAAGCTGCTTGCTCAAGGTCACACAGCTTTATTAACTTACTTAACACCTCATTGGGGAATCCATTCTGGGGAATAGCAGACAGGTGTATATAAAATAATAGTCCTGATAATTTCTTTGTTGTTTTTCCATAGGCATTGTTGGCATCTGAACCTAAGAAAGGCAAAATGGATTTGTTGAAAATAACAATGAAGAGTTAATCTCTTTGGCTGGACCTACAGATGACTCACAAAGCACAGTCCCCAAGGTAATAATGGAAATACACAAACTCTGCTTAGGAAGTCAGTGGTTTTAAATCTTTGATGTACTAAAAAAGAAAATTTTAAAAATCTGTCAAAGATACAGAGCCCTTGAAGATAAGACAGACATTTGAACCTTATTCAGAGAGGATTGTTTTTGGTTTGGTTTTTCAAGTCAACAAAATAAACCATTGCTTTAGTTGGTATAGATTAACCAAGATGGTCTGTTTTTTTAACTCTAGTGAAAGCATTTGATTTAGACAAGGTATTTTACAATACTACAGTTGTATCTAAAAATTTAAAAGTGTATGTGTTATCATTTTCAGATTTCGTATATGCTTCTTTGAGTTGATGTATATTTTAAAATTTAGCAGTTGGGTCTTCCCCTAAAATGTAGTGTCTGGCTTTTTGGTATATTCACATTTTAATTTTAGCTAATTCTTAGTCCTTTTTTGTCACTGCTAACGTTGGATTAAGTATATACTTATTTGTGTGTATGAAGTTGGTTAAGTGTCCCTCATAGTTCCGCCCTACTTCATGGTAGTACACACCTGTCAGAAACTTCTTGTCCAGGGTTTCTCAACCAATGCCTTGTAGCAGGATGTTCCTGCCCACCTGGTGGAGGCCCATGTTAGGTAGAGAAGAGACTGAGAGCTGAAGTTTACAGTCAAGTGCAGTAAGTACATATGGTTTTATGTCAGAGCCTGTGGGAGGTATTAAAGGGAAGCCCATGGACCAGAATGTGGACCAGTGGGAATGGATAGGGTTTATTAACACATGTCACATAGTGGCCTGTGACTGTATGATGTAAAAATTCTTTAAAAGTTTTAAATGACAAGTTACAGATCATCTTTCAGAAATGATCTGAAATCACTTTAAGATCCCCCCCCAAATGTGAAAAATATAACTGGTTCTACTTTTTAGACTACCAGTTAGAAAAATACTATTGTTTAATAAGAACATCTGAAAATAGTGGAATTTGATTTTTAAGAGTGCTTTGAATTATTACCTTACTCGGCTTCAAAGTCATTGATGGCCATTAGTGATCATTTTCACTAAATCAGTAAAAATTTAATATTTTATCTCTGATCAATCTTCTAGGTGTTAGATGATTTGCTTTGCTTCTCTTCTCCCATAGTTTATTTCTATATATTTTTTAGTGTATCTGAAATATTTCAGCACATAAAAATGTATGGTGACTAAGAAACATCCTTAAAACTGATCCAAGTTTAAGACGTAAAACATTACAGATTGAACACACTCTAGATGCCTCCATATTCTATTTCCCTTTCTTCCTTCTCAGCTATAAATCACTAAACGAAAAATTTCATGCATGTTTTTCATTCTTTAAGAGCTTTTTTTTCTCTTTGAATATGAATTGTGTTATCTACACATTGTTTTATTTGGGGTTTTTTCCAATCAACGTATTTTAAGGTTAGTGAGCTCCAAGTTCATTTTAATTTCTGAGCAGAGTTTCACTGTATATAAACGTTTTCCTTTCTGCTTGGTGTGAAATTATTGTGTTCTCCAGTTTTCTTTGTATTTCTCTGACAACTGGTAGCTTTAACATCTCTCCACACATTTATTAGTCTTTTGGATAACCTCTCTGAATTGCCTTTTTAAAGACTGCCTACCTTTAATTTGGTTGTCTTTGTCTGGCAGGAGTTGGGTTTTTTGTTGCTGTTTTAAAATTATTTTCCTGATTTTTTTTTTCCTTTTTGAATTACACATCTTCTCTCAGTCTATTGCTTCTTTTCACTTTGCTTATTATTCTGTTATTGCCCAGAAGTTTTAAATTTTAATAAAATGGAATATATCAGTGCTTGTGGTTTGTGCATGTGGATATTGTTTTAGAAAGCCTTCCATAATGAAATCAGATATTTTATATTTTCTTTATATAATGCACTCTTTTCTCTTGTACTGTTGTACTAACACCATTTATCCCATATACTATTTCTGTCAACATATGTGTCTGTTTCTGCGCTCTATTATGTTAATCTGTCCCTAAATCGCTATTTTATTTACTGTATTTTTAAAAATAAGATTCGATATCTGATAGAATGAATCTCCTTTTTTCCCCTGCCTTTGGAATTACCTTGGCAGTACTTGTCCCATTGCTCTGCCATAAAAGTTTTAGAATCAGCTTGTTAAATTCACCCAGAAAGCCCTTTTGAATTTTGGTTGGAATTTATTATTTGGGAAAAATGACTTCTTTTTTTGATTCAGTTCATGCATGTGGCTTTATATCTCCATTTATTCAGATCTTTCTTAATGTTTTTCATTACATTAAAAAAATAATTTTCCATAAAAGTCTTAACAGATCTTTTGTGAAATGTTCAGTTACATACCTAAATTGCTGTAATACAGCTAATGACTTATCTGTAAAGTCCATGAATTTTCTTTAGAGATACTCATATCCTTCATAAGTAATGCTAAATTTGCTTTACTTTCCTGATTCTTTAAAACAGTTTTCTTAATCTTCTTGGTGGCACTTGTAGTAATAGTTTTGTATAGAAATAGAGATAGCCAGCATCCTTGGGTTGTTTCTGGTATTTGCTGTAGGTTTCCTCTTTTCAAGGAAATTAGATTTTATTGAATGCTCTTAAGCATTTTTGAAATAATTGTTTTCTTCTGGAATTTGCAAATATCATGAGTTATGTTGTCTTTTTAATATAATATGACCTTTGCAATAAGACAATGAACTCCTAACTTTGAAATGGTAAATTTTTTTACACATTGCTAGATTCACTTAAAAATTTGAAAAAAAAATTTATTTCACATATTTTCACTGGATGTGAAACTGATTTAACCTGTGCTTTTCCTTTTTCATGCTGTATCTGTCCTTTTTTTATGGGAAAGTTTTTTGTTGAATTATACTAAGCATACAGAGATGTGTACAAAAAATGTTTGCCTCCACAAAGTTTCACACGGTGAACACACTTCAGCAAGAAGTGAAACATTTTAGCACTTGAAAGCCCACTCATACTGCCTTCTAATCAGCACCTTTCCCCCAAGTATAACCACTAACTTAGTTTTAACACCTTAGGTTTACCTGTTTTTTAAAAAATATCTTCCGAATGTAGCCATACATTCTATACTCTTTTGATAGAATTTCTTTTGACATTTTGGTTATGATATCATACATGTTGTGAATTATTCATTTTCATTGCTATGTAGTAGTATGTAATTTGAACTTCCCTAGTGGCTCAGTTGGTAAAGAGTCTGCCTGCAATCATAATTACCTGTTTTTTAAAAAATATCTTCCGAATGTAGCCATACATTCTATACTCTTTTGATAGAATTTCTTTTGACATTTTGGTTATGATATCATACATGTTGTGAATTATTCATTTTCATTGCTATGTAGTAGTATGTAATTTGAACTTCCCTAGTGGCTCAGTTGGTAAAGAGTCTGCCTGCAATGCATAAGACCCAGGTTCAATCCCTGGGTTGAGAAGATCCCCTGGAGAAGGAAATGGCAATCCACTCCAGTATTCCTGCCTGAAGAATTCTGTGGACAGAGGAGCCCGGCAGGCTACAGACCGTGGGGTCACAAGGAGTCGGACATGACTGAGAGACTAATACCTTCACTTTTCAGTATATGATTTGTTTATCCATTCTGTTTTGAACATTTGGATAGTTTAAAATTTGAGGTAATTAAGAACAGTGCTTTTAAGAATATTCTTTTACATGCTTAATGGTGAACATATATGTACATTTCTTTGGAGTATATACTTAGGAGTGGTTACTGGGTATGTATATGTTGAGCCCTTAATAGATACCATTTCTCAAAGTAGTTGTCCCTACCTCTTTTTTTTTTTTTTTTTTTTTTTAAGTCCATAGCTTATTTTGATAGCCAGGCTATACTGGATTGATGAAACAAACTTGGGCATTTCTCTTAATGGTTTAAGTAAGATTGGAATTATCTATTCTTGAATATTTGGTAGAATTCATCCATAAAATCACATGGGTTTTTTGTGTGTATGAATGTGTGTGTTACTTTGTTGGGTTTGGTGTCTTGTTTTGGTATATGAGTGAGATTTTTAACTATTGATTTTCTTTATATAATGGTAGTATCTCTATAGCTTTTCCATTTCTCCTTGAATTTGGCTTGATTAGTTCTGCTTTCTAGAAAATTGTTTATTTTGCCCTAAATTTTTCTGACTAGGAAACTAGTCAGTTAATAACTGATGTACCTTTGTAACTCTGATGTACATTTTGTTTTTTTAACTCTGGTATACCTTTAGCCGTGTGCTCTTTAGTATTCATGGCATTGTTTATTTTCTTCTCTCTCTTCTTGGTTAGTCTCATGATTTGTTTCCATTTCAAAGAATCATCTTTTGGTTTTGTTAGTGCTCATAGTTAAGTCATTGATTTTAAAATTTTCTAATCTTTTAAATTTTCTTTTTCTATTTTGAGTTTATTGTTCTTTCTCTATTGTCTTAATTGGACATATTTTCCAATTTTTAAAAATTATAGCTGATCGACAAAGTTTTATTAATTTCTGCTGTACAGCAAGGTGATTCAGTTTTATATATATATATAGTTTCTTATTTTCTTTTCTGTTATGGTTTATTATAGGATATTGATTATAGTTTCCTGTGCTATACAGTAGGACCTTGTTTATATCCTTTCTATACATAATAGTTTTTTTTTAAATAGATGCATTTAAGGTGTATGTTTCTTTTAGATTCCACTTAAATGCATCACACAAGTGTCAATGTATAGCATCTTTATTGTTGTCCACCTCTAAATATTTGCTTTCTTTGACCGTGCTTTAAAATGTGTCCGTTTTTAAAGTATGTAAGGAAACCCACTATGATCAGAGCATAATCTGTAAGAAATTAATTTTTTAGCGTTTGTTGAGGCTTTACTTGTGGTAGGTTTGAGGTCATTTTAAAAATAAATGTTTCATGTGTGCTTGAAGAGATTGCATTGCCTCTTATTTCCTAGGTATAGGGTTTTACATAGGTCCATTGGATCAAGCTTTTGTATTGCATTGTTCAAATCTTGCTAACTTAAAAAAATCGATTGATCAATTATTGAATTGAATTGAATTATAAGTCGCTCAGTCGTGTCCAACTCTGCGACCCCGTGGACTGTAGCCCACCAGGTTCCTCTGTCCATGGGATTCTCCAGGCAAGAATACTGGAGTGGGTTGCCATTTCCTTCTCCAGGGGAATCTTCCCAACCCAGGGATCGAACCCAGGCCTTCTGCATTGCAGGCAGACGCTTTAACCTCTGAGCCACCAGGGAAGCTTAGGCATGTTTTATTAAAAATCACTTTTATTTGTGAATTATTCATTTCTTCCTGTAATTTGTAACTTTTTTGTTTGGAGGTTATGCTACTGGATATATACAGATCTGAAATTACCATGGTCTTCAGCCTACAACTAATTTTGAACTTTTTATTCTAGGTTCATGCTTTAAATATCCTTAGAGCCTTGTTCAGAGATACACGTCTGGGAGAAATCATTATCCCTTATGTTGCTGATGGAACTAAGGCAGCGATTCTGGGCTTTACATCTCCAGTCTGGGCAGTAAGTGCATTTGCCATTTATTTTCATTGACTTAATTATGCTTATGAGCAGATTTTAATAAACTAACCTTTCACTGAATGATAAAAAATATGTACTGCATTTTGTTAAGGAGTTACTCCACGGGATAAATCCTTGGGTTAAACTACATTTTGACCCTTGGTGTTTTACAGTTACATTCTGTCTCTCTATTGGCTGATTAGCCATAACTCTTTGTTTTATTATTTTAGTGTTTGCTTTAGAGTTTATAGTATTAATATGTATCTTCAACATCGTATTCTGTCCTCAAGTAATATTTTACCATTTCCTTTAAAGTTTAAGAACTTAGCGATATGTACTCCCATTTCTCTCCTCCCAATCTTTGTTCTCTTATGATAGATTTCGCTTTTATGTATATTATAAATACACACTACATTGTTATTATTTTTGTTTAAACTGTCAATTATCTTTTAAAAAAACTAAAACCATTTTTAACTATACATTTCAGTGGTATTAATTACATTCACAATGTTGCATAGTCATTACCACTCCATTTTCAGAGCTTTTTCATCATTCCAAACAGAAGCTCTGTACCCATTGGATAATAACTCCCCTCCACCCTCTTCCTCCCAACCCCTGGTAGTCTCTGTTCTACTTTTTGTCTCTGTGAATTTGCCTATTCTAGGTGCCTTATGTAAGTAGAATCATATAATATTTGTCCTTTGTGTCTGGATTATTTCATTTAGCGTGGTGTTTTCAGGGTTCATCCATGTTGTAGCATGTATCATAATTTCATTCTTTTTTAAGGCTGAATGAAATACCATTGTGTGGGTATATGACATTTTGTTTATTCATTCACCTGTTGATGAACACTTAAACTGTTTCTCTTTGGTTGTTGTGAATAATGTTGTAGTGAGCTTGTATACTTGCATTGGTGTACAAGTAACTGTTATCTTAACAAGTATGAAGTGATATTTCATTTGATGTTTTGATTTCCACTTGATGTTGAGCTGGAAGCAGAACAACTCTTAGTATCTGAATGTATCTTTCTTTTGGATGTTGTAGGCCCTGGGTATCAGTGTATTGAGTGAATGCTGGAAATATACTCTGTCAAAAGGTGAAAAAAACAATCACAAAAGATTAAAATGGAGGTTAAACGTTGAGTCAATTATTTTGTTTTGTTTTTTGCAATATATCAAAAAACTTTTTGATTGAGAATTATAAGATTGTTGGCATATCTAATATAATTGTTGGATTTGAGAAAGTAAACTTTAACTTATTTTTTATGACTGGAGAAAACACCATGATTTTATTGTTTTCCTGCATCATTGTGCCTTGTGGAATAAAGGACACTAACCTGTGGTTTGTAGGCACTTGACTGTGTCATTAGGGAAAAAAAAAGAAAAGATTGGTAAAGGGAGAGGAGAAAAGAAGCTAGATCTGAAGAATAAGAGAATTTACTAGAAAGGCAGACTTCCCAATCAGTGAGCTGCACAAAGCATTTCCTGACTCTGATGAGCCTCTAATTGAGAGTCATTATATTGCAATATAGCCCAGGGCACAGACTTCCAGTGTAAAGAGGAATCCTCAAGGTTGCCAGCTGTTGCCTGGAAAACTGTACGGCTTCCTGTAAGAAAGGTAAATATCTGCAATCCTGCCTAGGAGCATTGCCTAACTACTCCTGAGGACCTGGTGTTTACCTTTTGCATTTACAGGAAAACAGAGCAACACCTGTCTACGGTCAGGAGAGGTAGGTAGGAATGTGGCTTGACCGTCAGGAAGAGTAGAGATCATAAAACTGATTGCCAGAAATCCCAGTATTGTTTTCTTTTCTCCATTCATTCCGCAAGAACGGACAAAAGTTCTCTGTGAAAGGCCTTCCAGAGTGAAACCCAGCGACTTTTCCAACTGGCAAAACTAAAAGTATTAGAAATGAATGAATCATTTTTTTGGAAAAGTCTTCTGAAAAGACCTTTTAAACAGTAACACATGTGCATTGCAGAAAGTTTGAAAATAAAAGCATAAAAGGAGAAGTCACCTGTTTAACTACTATACAGATATAATAATTTTTATTATTCCAATATATTCTCTCTTTTTCTATATGGCTTTTACATGTGTGTAGTACTCGCATATACCCTTAATAGTCTGCACAAATATATGTAAGTGCTTAGTGAAGTGAAGTCGCTCAGTCATGTGCGACTCTTTGCGACCCCATGGACTGTAGCCTACCAGGCTCCCCTGTCCATGCGATTTTCCAGGCAATAGTACTGGAGTGGATTGCCATTTCCTTCTCCAGGGGATCTTCCCAAACCAGGGACTGAACCTGGGTCTCCTGCATTGTAGACAGACACTTTACCATCTGAGCCACCAGGGAAGTAAGTGCTTATATATAGTTTTATTTGGGAGGAATCTTCCCTTTTAACACTGGTTGTAAAGGAATTTTTTTGTTTCTATTCAGTTTGTTTGTTTACCAGAAGAAATAAACATCACAGCTATAGTGATCCATACTCTGACTTTAACATATTGTTATGTTTCCTTCCTTATAAGAGCCTGATCTAAGGTAACACCAGTATTTTGTCAGCATACTCAATGAATGTGAAGAAGTCTTCATTTTACAAAACAGTTCACTGTAGCATTCTGTGTAAAGTTGTTTAAAGAGTGCTTTTTCCTGACGGTATGTGGAATATGGTTTGATTTAAAGAAATCTTATTTGTACACATCTTCTCAGGAATATATCTTGTTCATAAAGGTGACTCCATCTGTACTTTTGACCTAATTGTTTTTCCTGGTAGGTTAGATGGGGGGAAGAAAAAAGTAAAATAAGCTTAATTTTAATTTTGTAGTAAAGGAACATTTTCTAAGAAGCATTCATGTATATATTTGTACAAATTCTTGATCTTTGTATTAAGACCACACAAATCTCTCCATCTTTACCACGTATTAGGCATTTTTAAAATCCAGGGGAAATGTATTATTGCAAAATGTTAAACACTAGAAATACAAGGATAAGTAAGACATAATCATAATAACGACTGTCTCATTGACTTTTTTCCTTGTGCGTGGCAGAATTTACATTACCACAGTTAATGCTTGGAATAATCCTGCTAGGTAGATTCTATTATTAGAACCCCTGTTTTATAGATAAGAAAAACAAGTTTCAGAGAGGAGAAGTAACTTTCCAAGAACACACAACTATTATTTGTCTGATTCCAGAATCTGTGATATTATTGGGAAACATTTTGCATATTTCAGGAAATGTAGTGAATAAGTACATTTTCCTTATCTTGTAGGGTTTTGACCTGTCCCTCAGAAAACAGAGCTGAAGATATAGCCTAGGTGCTAAGTTTTTAATTGAATGATACAGACCCAAAGCAGCGGGAATGTTGGGAAGTGAGGTGAGAAAAGACATTAACAAGCAGGCCTTACAGGTTAACCTGGAGGAAAACTGAGCTTGTTGTCTGGTCGTGTGGTGTTTCTCCTAGTCAGGCCACGTGAAACTACCAGCTC
This sequence comes from Madoqua kirkii, assembly GCA_006408675.1. Lineage (NCBI taxonomy): Eukaryota > Metazoa > Chordata > Mammalia > Artiodactyla > Bovidae > Madoqua > Madoqua kirkii. Next base: position 12,070 of record SJYC01111171.1, on the reverse strand, counting down.
TGGAAACAGTCCCACCCTCTGTCTCTCCTGGTCAAAGTTCACAATGTGGGCAGGTGTTGGCACCACCCTTGGGCAGCTGCTAGAGAAGCCAGATCCAGTGCCACATGACGCGGAGTCTCATCTGAGTCTGCAAATGGATGAATGAGCCGCAGCCACCGTTGGTGTCTGAGGTTTGACGCTTGCTGTTGAGAAATCCTGCCTGAGAGAGTTTCACAGTAGGGGGGTGATGGGATTTGACTGATGGAGTGAAAAATGGAGTCTTGATTGTGAGGTGAGAGGAGGTGGAAAACCACCCAGGAAGATATTGTAATAATTCTGCCAAGTGACGATGGTGGCTCAGAATAGAGAAATATGAGTAAAGGTGGTGGCAAGTGATAAGCTTCAACACATATGTTAGATGACGCTTGTTTAGTTAAAAATTAGGTACCAAACGTAATTTTCTAGGTGTGTATACCCATGGAAACTGAGAATTTTCCAGGCAAGTTTTGGAATCGGAGACATTTCTGGGCATTCCCTTTTTTATGTTCAGATGCCTGATCTTCTTTCCCTGTATCCTCATTGCTGGACAGGTAACTCATCTTTTTAGTTTGCCTGGAAGCTCTGCTAAGTAGGCCACATTAGGGTCCTTCCAAGACCCACACCAGGTTTATATTACTATCTCATCCATCTGACTTTGCATCTCTTTGGGCCACCTCTGGTTTACAGTATGCAGCAGGTTTCAGAGGAGAAAAAAGAGCCTTTCAGATCTTCCCAGCAGGGCTGCCCTGTGCACTCTGTGCCCCTGTTGGCACTGTCTGCAGGCCCTCTGGTGGTTGTGAGGTTGCTGCAAGGGTGCCAGGCTGAGAGCTGTGCGGTGCTGAAACCCAGCCATTCTCTGCTTATTATACTACATGCCATGGCGTAGAGTTTTATTCATTCACAGGAAGAGTGCTTTTTCCTTAATTCACCCATAGGTGATGTATGGGCTATTGGAAGCTCTGTCTCTTCTTTTCTCCTGTTGTGGGAAAAGTGTCTTGTTACTTTGGAAGAAAGTCACTCCAAATTCCAGTCAGGGCTAACCCTCCCCCTAATCATAGGACCAGAAATCCTAGTACGTTTTTCCTAGATTGCAGATGAGGGATTTGAGACTTGAAGTTTTAGGTGTTGTTTTCAAGGTCCATGGCTAAGAAGTGATGGAAGGTGAATTAGAATCAAAATCCCATTTAATTTTTTCAGAAAAATTTCTTTTTAGGAAAAACTGGCACTGTGTGCACTAGACAAAATATTTTGTAATTCCACTCTCAAGGATATGACTGTCCATGAAGAGTGAAGATACATGGTATGTAAATGATCAGACCACATAGTGATTACACATGATAGGTTCTCCATTCATATTTTTAAATATTTTTAAATATTTGTTAAGGCAGCATTCTTATTATATAAGAAATTCATGTTATATAAGAAGATACAAATGTATAATATAGGGCTTCCTTAGTGCCTGACCTTTGGACTGCAAGGAGATCCAACCAGTCCATTCTGAAGGAGATCAACCCTGGAATTTCTTTGGAGGAAATGATGCTGAAGCTGAAACTCCAGTACTTTGGCCACCTCATGTGAAGAATTGACTTGTTGGAAAAGACTCTGGTAGTGGGAAGGATTGGGGGCAGGAGGAGAAGGGGATGACCGAGGATGAGATGGCTGGATGGCATCACCACCTTGATGGACGTGAGTCTGAGTGAACTCTGGGAGTTGGTGATGGACAGGGAGGCCTGGTGTGCTGCGATTCATGGTGTCGCAAAGAGTCGGACACAACTGAGCGACTGAACTGAACTGAACTAGTGACTGAAACAGTAAAGAATCTGTCTGCAATGCAGTAGACCCTGGTTCGAACCCTGGGTCGGGGAGATCTTCTAGAGAAGGGAATGGCTACCCACTTCAGTATTCTTGTCTGGAGAATTCCATGGACAGAGGAGCCTGATGGACTACAGTCTGTGGGGTTGCAAAGAGTCAGACATGACTGAGTGACTAACACAGACATATATATGTGCACATGCATACATTCGTCACATATACACACTCAGAAACACACACACACTGCTTTGTGCAACCTTATTTTCATTGACCTGGCTCTTCTATATCTCACAGTAATCTGTATGAAACTTTTTCATACTAGAAAGGAAAGAAAAAGCGTATGTACTCAGGAAAAACTTCGGTAGCAGTTGTCAGTTTGTAGCCAAATACCAAATCTCTCTGAGCCATATGTTGGGAGTGTGATAGAGAAGGCAGTAAGGGAACAGGTTTTCTGGTATTTTGTTTGTGATAAGAATTGATTATAGCTGGAGCTATCTGGGAACCATTCTATTCTGTCCATTTCTAACTTTATCTCGACTTACTCTTTTCTGTCATTCCTTTCCTTTAAATTTGCTTTCTCTTTGGTCCTTCCTTGCTAATAAGCAGGACTGTTTTCATTGCCATTCCTGCTGTGAGTTTTTCAAAATATGCTATCGCTGTATATGAACTTTTTCATTACCCATGTTAAGATTTAACATCTGTGAATCACATTAGTATTTACTATCAGTGTTTTAGGAGTTGATGCAGTTTGTCAGTTAGTCACAAACTTTTTCTCAATTGTACTTCTTAGTTCTTCTCCTCATTAGCTTTAGACTGAACAAGGACATGCTATGCTAAAGCCTTTGACCATGTGGATCACAGCAAACTGTGGGAACTTCTTAAAGAGATGGGAGTACCAGATCACTTTACCTGTCTCCTGAGAAACCTGTGTGCAGGCCAAGAAGCAACAGTTAAAAACTGGAAATAGGACAACTAACTTGTTCAAAATTGGGAAAGGAGTATGACAAGGCTGTGTATTGTCACTCTGCTTATTTAACTTACATGCAAGTACATCATGCAAAATGCTGGGCTGAATGAATCACAAGCTGGAATCAAGATTGCGGGGAAAAATATCAACAACCTCAGATATACAGATGGTTCCACTCTAATGGCAGAAAGTCAAGAGGAACTAAAGAGCGTCTTGATAAAGGTGAAAGAGGAACATGAAAAAGCTGGCTTGAAACCTAGCATTTAAAAAACTAAGATCATGGCATCTGATCCCTTCACTTCTAACATCATGCAAAATGCTGGGCTGAATGAATCACAAGCTGGAATCAAGATTGCGGGGAAAAATATCAACAACCTCAGATATACAGATGGTTCCACTCTAATGGCAGAAAGTCAAGAGGAACTAAAGAGCGTCTTGATAAAGGTGAAAGAGGAACATGAAAAAGCTGGCTTGAAACCTAGCATTTAAAAAACTAAGATCATGGCATCTGATCCCTTCACTTCTTGGCAAATAGAAGGGGAAAAAGTGGAAGCAGTGACAGATTTTATTTTCTTGGGCTCCAAAATCACTATGGATCACGGCTGCAGCCATGAAATTAAAAGATAGTTGCTTCTTGGAAGGAAAGCTGTGACAAACCTAGACAGTCTATTAAAAAGCAGAGACATCCCTTTGCTGGCAAAGGCCTGCCTAGTTAAAGCTATGGTTTTTCCACTAGTCCTGTATGGATGTGAGAGTTGTACCATGAGGAAAGCTGAACACTGAAGAATTGATGCTTTCAAACTGTGATTCTGGAGAAGACTCTGAGAGTCCTTTGGACTGCAAGAAGATCAAACCTGTCACTCTAAAGGAAATCAGTCCTGAATATTCATTGGAAGGGCTGAAGCTGAAACTTAATACTTTGGCCATCTGATGTGAAAAGCCTACTCATTGGAAAAGACCCTGATGCTGGGAAAGCTTGAGGGCAAAAGGAGAAGGCAGCAGAGAATGAGATGATTAGATAGCATCACTGACTCAATGGACATGAATTCGATCAGACTCCAGGAGATGGTGAAGGACAGGGAAGCCTGGCATGCTGCAGTCCATAGGGTTGCAAAGAGAGTTGGACATGACTTAGAGACTGAACAGCAATGCCACAGGGACAGAAACTATTAGAAACTATGGGTGAACTATTAGAAAATAAAAAAAGGCACCTAAAACAGATATTCTTGAGCTACTAATAGCATCACACAGAAACAAGGACACTATTCTATCTTAAGTAACATGTAGTTAGTCTTCATGCCAGTTATTTTGGTCTACGTTTACAATAACTTTTAAAAATACTAAGTTGAATAATATCTACATTTTAAAAAACAGTATATATACTTCAACATATGAAAGTCAGTTAACACATAAGCTATATGAATAAAGAATGGAAAACCACATGATCATTTAAGCAGAGGCAAAAAAAGCAGTTGACACAATCTAATACTATTTCATGTTAAAAACACTTAATAGAAATGGAAGGAAACTTTCTCAATCTGATGAAGGCTATCAATGAAAAATCCATAGTTAACAATGTACTTAATGGTAAAAGACTGAAAGCTTTTACCCTCAGATTTTGGATAGGACAAAGATATCCACTCTTGTCACATCTATTCAACATTGTACTGGAGATTGTAGGTAGGGGGATTGGGCAAGAAAAAGAAATAAATATCAGCCAGATTGGGAAGAAGATACAGAACTATTTCTAATTTTTGATCGCACTTATATATAGAAAAGGGCTTCCCTAGTGGCTCAGAGGTTAAAGCATCTGCCTTCGATGTGGGAGACCCGGCCGGGTTCGATCCCTGGGTTGGGAAGATCCCCTGGAGAAGGAAATGGCAATCCACTCCAGTATTCTTGCCTGGAGAATCCCATGGACAGAGAAGCCTAGTAAGTTATAGTCCATGGGGTCGCAAAGAGTCGGACACGACTGAGCAACTTCACCTCACCTCACCTCATATATAGAAAATCCTAAGAAGTTTACACACACACACACACACACACACACACACACAGAGCTAGGGCTAATAAACAAGTTTAGCAAGGTTGTAGAACACAAAATCAGTGTATAAAAATCAGATGTATTTCTGTACACTACCAATAAATAATCAAAAATGAAGTTAAGAAAACGTGTATTTATAGTAACATCAAAAATAAAATATTTAGGACTAGTGTAACAAAAGAAGTAAAAGATTTATTTGTGCAATGAAACTTACAAACCATTGTTTAAAGAAATTAAAGAAGGCCTCAGGAAACGGGAAGATGTAGCAGCATTCAGGAATACAAGTCAAAAGCATCAGGAAAATACAAGTCAAAACCGTAGTGAGCTGTCCATTTCATATCCAGTAGGACAGCTATAATTTAAAAGATGAACAATAGCAATTGTTGTGGGAGATTTGGAGAACTGGTGGAAATGAAACCCTCTTATACTGCTGGTAAGAATGTAAATGGTGCTGCACACACTTCGGCAGTTTCTCAAAAGGTTAGCATAAAGTTACCACGTGGCCCAGCAGGTTCATTTCTTGATGTATACCTGAGAAAAGCGAAAACACATTCACACAAAAACTTGTACACGAGTGTTCGTAGCACCCTTATCCATAAGAGACGAAAAGTGGAAACTACCCAGTACTCATCAAATGATGAGTAGATTTTTTAATGTCGTATATCCATAAAATGGAATAGTATTCAGTCATAAAAAGGAATGGCATACTGACAAATGCTACAACATGGGTGAACCTTGAGAATGAAAGCCAAATATAAAGGTTGCCTGAATGTGTGGAATGTCCAGAATAGGCACATCCATAGAGACAGAAAATCTTGCCTAGAGTGAGAAGATGGGAAATGACTGTTAATGTATACAGCGTTTCATTTTGGAGTCATGAAAATGTTCTGGAATTAAGTAGTGGTGATCATTTCTACTTTGTGAATATAGTAAAATTACTGAAGAGTACCCCTTAAGATGGTGAATTTTATGATACATGAATTCTATCTCAATAAAAGGATAATTTTTTAAATGTCTTATAAGTTTATCTTTTGGTCACCTTTGGAGATTACTATGGCATGACTCATTATTCTGCATAGTGGTGAACTTATGGAAATAATTCTGTATTAACTGATAACAGAATGACCAAATAGCTCACTAGGGAAAGCTTTTTTTTTTTTTAATGGTAGTTTTTCTAAAAATTGTAACTATTTAATGACCACTAATTTGCTGTATCTACTGGAAAAATTAATGATAGTCATTGGATACTAATGAGGGAACTTGATGGTGAATGGATCAGGATGGTAATCCTTGTGATCCATCTTAACATTACTCAAAGACATGTGTCTCCTGCCTTCAGCCTGTTGAATCAAGCAAGGGAGTTTTCCTTCTGCAGGTGCTTATTCAATCTGTAGAACAGTCCTCTGAAGTTTTGATAAAGTGTGCCTCCCCAGGCTTCCCCTTTCCTCTCCAGGCAGTCCTGTTTTAACTGCTGCCTCTGGCAGTCTTTGTCAGAAAGTTTGGTTTAGGGCAAGATGAAGTTTGTGTATTGATTTTTCTTTTCGTTTTATGCTTTTGTGTGATTCTTTAAAATAAAAAACAAACCCAACTTTTAATTTTATATTGGCGTGAACCTATTAACAATTTTGTGGTAGTTTCAGGAGCACAACAGAGCGACTCAGCCATGCACATACATGTTTCTGTTCTCCCCTAAACTCCCTTCCCATCGAGGCTGCAGCATAACATTGAGCAGAGTTCCCTGTGCTACAAGTAGGTCCTTTTTGGTTGTTAATTTTAAATAAGCAGTGTGTACCTGTCCCTCTCAAGGTGATAGGGTCATGGATGACTTTACTAAGTCATCTTTAACCTAAAGAGTCTTTGGGAACAAAGTCCATAGACTAGGTGAGAGGTAAGACCTGAGGTAGGTCAGAGGGGGTGTCAGTAGAGTACCAGGACAGAGTGACTTGTTTGGGGATATCAGGGATTTCATTAATGTTTGTTAACTCTGGAATGGATGTAAGTGAGCTTGTCCAGTTTTAGGGTTTCATTGCAATTAAGGTATGAATTGTGCCAGTGTATCTGTGGTCCATTTCGAGAGTTACCACACATAAATTGAGTCAGTCATGTGCTTCTGGAGGAGAGGTTACACACTGGTGGCTGATACGTCAAATCTGGCCCACAACTGTGTTTTATTTGGCTCCCACAATACGGGCTTTTTTTCTTTAATTTATTGCCAACATTTCAAAATAGAATTCATATAAAACTTAGGGTTTCTGGCTTCTGTTGAAAAAGCAGAAGATCTGGCAACACCGGGCTTACATTTTCCTCAGGGCATTAGCTCCAGCTTAATGTGCCTGCCTTAGACCCAGTCCTCTGCCGCCTGTGCAACTCACTGCCTTTGTGGGCGTTTGAGTGTGTGATCCTTACTGCAGTAGTTTCGGGAAGCTGTTTTCTAAATCCTACATTGTGACTGTCATCTACCTTTCTTCTTACATTGCTGTTTTTAACACACTGTATAACTCCTATCTAATTAGAATATGAGCTCTGTGTTAGCAGTGTGTGTCTATTTCTGGATATTCTCCATGGTGCTAGTATACGGCCTTACATACTTAGGGAAGTCAGTACATATTTATACATCTCTACTCGGATTTGGCAAGGTAATTGAGGAACCCCAATATCCCTGGTACAGGCTTCCCTTGTGGCTCAGCTGGTAAAGAATCCGCTTGCAATGCAAGAGGCCTGGATTCAATCTCTGGGTTGGGAAGATCCCCTGGAGAAGGAAAAGGCTAGCCACTGCAGTATTCTGGCCTGGAGAGTTTCATGACTGTATAGTTGATGGGGTTGCTATAAAGAGTCAGACATGTCTGAAAGAGTCAGACATGACTGACCAATATCCCTAGTGGTTCAGATGATAAGGAATCTGCCTGCAGTGCAGGAGACCTGGGTTTAATCCCTGGGTTGGGAAGCCCCTTGGAGGAGGGCATGGCAACCCACTCCAGTATTCTTGTCTGGAGAATCCCCATGGTTAGGGAAGCCTGGAGGGGCTGCAGTCCATGGGGTCCCAAAGAGTCAGACACTACTGAGCGACTAAGCACAACACAATATGCCATGATACTCAAGACATTTTTATGATATAGGAAACTGTCTTGATACATTGGTTGGGAAGCAGATTAGTATTTTATTGGCCATATTAATAATGTGGATCCATTGAGTTAGATCTGATAAGTATTTTCTCATAGGTAAATGATTGTAGAAAATAAAAGGCAAGAGCTAAGCTCTTTCTTGGGGTATTCATCAGAAATGATGTAGAAAAATGAATTTATTGGTTTTGTTTTTTTAGACACTGTTACTTGATGATACAGGTACAAAGAGATAATGCAACAGTTGATGGTTGTAAAGAAGTATAGGAAGAAGCTATGTTGTGTACATGTGGTTGGATTGTTGAGCTCAGTTTAAGAGGAAGTCCTTCATAGTAATGAAGTAATTGCTATAAAGTTATTGAAAATTGTCTTATTTTATGAACACAACTATATCTTCTTTAGCCACACACTAGGCAGTCGGGTAATGGTTTTGAATGCCTAGTTTGAACATTGTAAACGTTGGTTTCATGCCATGAATATTTCTTAACTTGTACTGTGTATTTTTACACAGGTGAGAAATTCATCCACGCTTCTCTTCAGTACCTTGATCACAAGAATATTTGGAGTTAAAAGGGGAAAGGATGAACTTTCCAAAAAAAATAGGTAAGCTTCATCTAATGCTAGCTTTATTTTTTACAAAATATCATTCTGGCCAAAAATAATTTTTAGAATTTTGCTTACTTTTATAGATTGATCTAGAGCATAAACTATAAAAATACTATAGTAAATGAACCTATGCTGCCAAATGTTAAGCCCCTAGGCAAAAATATCTACTGTTTAATAAGTGGACCTTTCAAAGCAACAAAAATATTGGAGGTAGCAAGGGGTGAAATGTAGAGCTTGTTTCTTAGTGCAGCAGCTAAAGTTGTTTTTTGTTTTGTTTTGCTTTTGATTTAATCTTCAGGTATTCCTGAAATGTCCTAAATTGCTTTTTCTTGATGTGTCATCAAGTACTAGCTTGTGCAGTATCTTTGCTTTTATAGTAACTGGAAGTTTAAATGTCTCTGGTATACTCATCGGGCCATGTCCCAGATTACTTCTGCATTAACCTGTAGCCAGGGGGAGTAGTTAAAGGTGCTGGACACACAGAATAAGCAATGCTTTTAACTTTTAGGTCTTCTGTGTTATGTTTACTCTCTTAAGATGTTTTTCTCTTAGGATTTTTTTTTTAATGTCTGGAAAAAAACTTATTGAAACACTTTGATTATGAGTAATCTTTGGATACAAGGCAAAAGTTCTGTTTGTTGGTTTTTAAAGAAGAGAAGCTTTGAATAGTTGTCTGTTTATTAGCAGTTGGGAGGGGTTAATGGCAGTCTGCTGGCTTGCAGTTGTTAACACTAGATGTCACTGTCGCTGCATGTTTAATCACCTCTTGTAACTATTTAGGGTCTGATTTGGCTCAGTGGTCTTTCTCTTGATGCTCTAGAGATAAATCAAGCCCTTACCTCTCCTGCCAAAAAAAAGTTGATGATCAAACTTCTAATTCAGATTTTAAGCTCATTTATTAAAATATATTTTCTTGTGGTGGAACTAAGTCTTAAGGATTAGAAAATATCATGAAATAATTGTCTGATGAACTGTTAGTAATTCTAATGAAACCTATTGGTAGTTCTGAATTGTCATTTAAATTGCTGTTTCTCACCCCATGCCTGCTAAGTTGCTTTAGTTGTGTCCGACTCTGCAGCCCCTATGGACTGTATCCTCTGTTCATGGATTCTTTAGGCAAGATACTGGAGTGGGTTGCCCCACTCCTCCAAGGAATCTTCCTGACCCAGGTATTGAACCCACATTTTTTGCCTTTCCTGCCTTGCCAGATGGGTCCTTTACCACTAGCACCAACTGGGAAGCCCTATTTATCATTCCATAAAATTCAGTAAATATTTAAATGGAAAGCAATTGGTTATAAATGTGAATTCCTTGAGTATACTAAGAAAGTACTAGAGAGGTATTTTTTTTTAGCTGAATTGTATTTTTAATAAGGATAACATTAGTTTTTTGAAAGAATGATTATAATTTTTACTGTTTGGCCCAGTTCCTAAATAAATTCTTCCTGTCACTAGTTATTTTTCTTTTTAGCTTTGCTTATTTTGTTAATAATTCAACAAAGTGCTAAGGGTTAAAATGGTTTGGTCATGTTATAAGGCCATGGTAAATAGTATATAAATAAAATATGATATGAAGTTATCAAACAAGTAAAATTAATATTTTAAACTGAACTCAAAGAAATGCTTTTTTTTCCTCCCTTTTACTTTTTATAAAAGTGATTCTTGGATGTGTCGCAACTTTTACTATGTATAAGATAAAATGATCAGATTCATTTCATGTAAGTTACTTCTGAAGAGAGTGGAAGAATAGCACAATGAAAAACCACACTACTGTAATCTCTTTGTCACAGCACACTGATGGGAACCTCCATTGTAAGTTCATTCCTCTTAAATAGGGAAAGTTACAGAATATATAACTTTCCTAGAAAGAGGGAAATTGAATATTCACATAATTGTTTTGAGTAAAGCTGACAAGTGAAACCAAGGTATTAAAATGTTTTTTAAATGTGATGAGCAGTTTTGGTAAGAGTTTTTATTTCAACGATCTGAAGCTTGGTATATTCCGTTACATTTTCAAGGCTTCTGTTCTCTGTTTAACCCTCCAAGAGTCTGTTTCTTTGCAGCATTGCTAGATTTGCGCTCTAAAACCTTAGTGTCTTCAGCTTGCCATTGTTTTAATGATTCTCCTAGTTGTTCTTTGTTTATTATGTCACTTTGGGGTGAAAATGTTTATGTACCTGTCTGCTACAATATTAAGTCCCTGAGGGCAGAACCTTTTGCTTCTTTTTTGTGTGTATGTGATGGGTGCTGCAAGAAAGCAGTAATAATGAAGTCTTGTGGGTTGGTTACTCAGTCATTGAATAACTAAGCTCAGCCAGTAAGACCTCACAGGCTGGTGAAGGCTACTTTCACAGCCACAGATGGCTCTGCCACAATCTTGCAAATGTGTGCTCTTGATCAGAATGGAACTGGACATAAAAACGTTTGCCTTTCCCATCTAGTAGGGGGAAAAAGTGTCTGTCTTGGAGTAAACAGACTTTGTTTCTAAGCATTTTGCTGCCACTGGAGATGATCTTAATAGACTCCCTTAACTGCTTTGCACTTCAGTTTCTCCATCTATAGAACAGGAATGATAAAATCTGTGTTCTGTATTCATAGGGCTACAGGGAGGATAAAACAAACTATTAGCAGTTCATTTTCTTATAAAATACTCAAAGTTCTACGCAATTAGAAATATAATTTGCTTTTCTCTGTTACCACTTCCTTTATTATACTCATTCCATTGTCTTAGCATTGTTTTCTGGAGTACAGGATCAGTATCTTATCCTTATTTTTGTTTGCCTGGTGCCTAGCATAGTGTCTGGCATGGCCAGAAGGTTATTTTTTACTAGTTGAGAGATGAGACATCTGGTGTCTCCTGCTGCCTTTGTTGTCGTAGAGCTACCGTAATCGACTGAAACAAATTAGTTAACCTGTCTGGGCCTTGGTTTTCTCCTCTAAGATAAGAGATTTGGACTGTCCTTCAGGTCTGTTGTTTCTGTCAAATACTAAGCTAGGGTTTACATAATTATTACTAGAATTGTGAGTTTGGTAAGATGCTGTGTTCCCAGTGCCTAGAACAGTACCTGCCTGGTAGTTCAGCTCAGTTCAGTCACTCAGTTGTGTCTGACTCTTTGCGACCCCATGGACTGCAGTGTGCCAGGCTTCCCTGTCCATCACCAACTCCCAGAGCTTGCTCAAGCTCATGCCCATCGAGTTGGTGATGCCATCCAACCATCTCATCCTCTGTCATCCCCTTCTCCTCCTGCCTTCAGTCTTTCCCAGCATCAGGGTCTTTTCTAATAAGTCAGTTCTTTACATCAGGTGGCCAAAGTATTGGAGTTTCAGCTTCACCATCAGTCCTTCCAATGAATATTTAAAGGAATATTGATTTCCTTTAGGATTGACTGGTTTGATCTCCTTGTAGTTCAAGGCACTCTCAAGAGTCTTCTCTAACACCAGAGGTCAAAAGTATCAATTCTTTGGAACTCAGCTTTCTTTATAGTCCAACTCTCACATCCATACT
>SJYC01111169.1:0-47244 GCA_006408675.1 Madoqua kirkii | reverse complement strand
ATTCACTTTGCTGTACAACAGAAAGTAACACAACATGGTAAAGCAACTATACTACAATTTTAAGAAAATGGTGTCAAGGTCCTGGTAAACCTAACAAGAAAAATAAGAGGTGCATGGCAGACAGTTTAGAAAGACTGACTCTACCCATTCCAATTCTTATTTTGCTGTACCAAGTAGACTGAAAGCTACGACAATTTTAAGACTTCCTGTCTGTAGGAATCCACTCGGGTTTTACCACACAGACACACTTGAGAGCAGTGTGTGGCATCATTTGTACGTTTGAAGGCTGGATCTTTCTGCAAGTCTCATGATGGTGGCAACTAGCTTTTCTGGGCCCTCTATGGCTGAGTTTCTGGCATCTATTCACAAATATTGAGTGGCAGCATTTTTCCTTGCTTTGTTACATCCAAGCTCAGCATCTCCTACCTCTGTAGTTCTAGTAATCTAATTCACATAATTTAAAACAATCTACTTTTTGCTTAATTAGACACATTGGTATGATATAAGCAGCTACAAGTCTTGCCCAAGGAAAGAAATTATGATTAAAAAGGAAACAATTTCTTGTTATTTACAGGTTATATGATTAAATACAGAGGAAAATCTGAGAAACACACTATATACAAATAACTGTAATACCAGGTTAAAATGATATTATGAAAGTAGAGATAAAGTGATACTTAGGTTCAAAAGGGAAATTGAATTTCTAGCTTTGAGAATCCAGTGGTGGTGGAACGAGCTAAGAGAAGGCATGCACAAGGCTATGGTGTATAATTTCTTAAAATGATGATCAATTCAGTTGGCTAGTATTTTGATGAAGACATTTGCATCAATATTCAATAAGGGATATTTGCCTGTAGTTTTCTGTCCTGGTACTATCACTGTCTTGCATTGGTATCAGTGTGGATACCATTGCACTGGTACACTGGCCTTATGAAACGAGTTAAAAATGTCCTTTCCTCTCCAGTTTTTTTGGGAAGAAATTGAGAAGCACTGGTGCTAGGTCTTTGTACATGATTTATGGGATCAACAGGGAAGCACCTGGTCCAGGGCTCTCCTTGGTTGAGAGGGTTTTGATTATAGATTCAGTCCCACACTAGTTGTAGGTTTATTCCGATTTTCCATTCATTATCCAGTCTTCTGGATTGTGTATTTTTAGGAATTTGTCCGTTTCATCCAGGTCATCCAATTACTGGTGTACAGTTGTTCCTAGTACTCTTATAACACTTTTCATTTCTATAAAATTGGTAGTGATGGCCCCGCTTTCATTTCTGATTCAGTAGTTGAATCCTGTCTCTTTTCTTAGTCACTGGTGAAAGATTTATCCATTTTGTTGTTCTTTTCAAATGGGGTTTGTTCTTGAAATGCAAGGATGGTACAATGTATGAAATATACTACACCACGTTAATGATAGAATGGAAGAAAAACCCACGTGATAATTTCAATTGCCACTGAAAATCCATTTGACAAATTTTAACACCCTTTAATGGTAAAAACTCTTAACAAACTAGGAATAAAAGGGGATTTTCTCAACATGATTTTTAAAAACCCCATTGTTAACATATTCAAAGGTGAAAGGCTTTTCCTAAGACCAAGACAATTTTACCACTTCTATGTGCCATGGTATTGGAAGTCCTGGCCCAAGCAATTGAGCAAGAATGAGCAAAAAGGCATCCAAGTTGAAAGAGAAGTTAAATGATCTCTATTCACATGTGCTATGACTTTATATGTAGAAAAGCCTAAGCATTACAGGCAAAACCCCCACTAAAACCAGTATGGAGTAAGAAAAGTTGCAGAATATAAAATCAGTTTTTAAAAATAGTTGCAATTATATGCAATAATAACTGACAATTGAGAAAAGAAAGTAAGGAAAAAAGTCCATTTCCAAAACCGAGACAGGCTGGGACCTGGGACCCTTTCCTGCAGTGCTGCACAGCTTGCACCTGAATACACCTCTTTCTCCAATGGTACAATGTATGAAATATACTACACCACGTTAATGATAGAATGGAAGAAAAACCCACGTGATATTTCAATTGCCACTGAAAATCCATTTGACAAATTTTAACACCCTTTAATGGTAAAAACTCTTAACAAACTAGGAATAAAAGGGGATTTTCTCAACATGATTTTTAAAAACCCCATTGTTAACATATTCAAAGGTGAAAGGCTTTTCCTAAGACCAAGACAATTTTACCACTTCTATGTGCCATGGTATTGGAAGTCCTGGCCCAAGCAATTGAGCAAGAATGAGCAAAAAGGCATCCAAGTTGAAAGAGAAGTTAAATGATCTCTATTCACATGTGCTATGACTTTATATGTAGAAAAGCCTAAGAATTACAGGCAAAACCCCCACTAAAACCAGTATGGAGTAAGAAAAGTTGCAGAATATAAAATCAGTTTTTAAAAATAGTTGCAATTATATGCAATAATAACTGACAATTGAGAAAAGAAAGTAAGGAAAAAAGTCCATTTCCAAAACCGAGACAGGCTGGGACCTGGGACCCTTTCCTGCAGTGCTGCACAGCTTGCACCTGAATACACCTCTTTCTCCAGCAACAAAATACAAACAGACCATATGGGACGGAAAATACCAGCATGCATGCACACTTGGGGCAAATTCTGGACCCCCAAATACAGAGACCAAAACCCCACTGACCACTTTATAGGAGCCTAGAGCAAAAACAGGGCACTGCAATGCCCCCTGAAGACACCCCTACCCTCACCCCATTAAGGAACAAGCACAATCCCTCGCTTTTGGAGCTGATTGTTCTCATTTTCCCCTGCTACAGCAGAGGCCCCAATAAAGCCTTATCTGGATCTTTTTTTCCGGACTCTGATTAATTTCTATTGACTGGGAAAGGACAAGAACCCTGGTCAGCAACCCCAATACAAGGCAGTTGTCTCTATCTGGGGAGAGGATATGGGTGCCTCCATGATTGCCATACACACCCTCCTGGTGGGTGACGAATGTCTACCTCAACCTCTCGATACTTCAGCATCACCATGTTTGCTAAGTCTGCCTTCCAGCCCCCTGGGGCCTCCGTCCCCATTATTTTGTTAATAATTCAACAAAGTGCTAAGGGTTAAAATGGTTTGGTCATGTTATAAGGCCATGGTAAATAGTATATAAATAAAATATGATATGAAGTTATCAAACAAGTAAAATTAATATTTTAAACTGAACTCAAAGAAATGCTTTTTTTTCCTCCCTTTTACTTTTTATAAAAGTGATTCTTGGATGTGTCGCAACTTTTACTATGTATAAGATAAAATGATCAGATTCATTTCATGTAAGTTACTTCTGAAGAGAGTGGAAGAATAGCACAATGAAAAACCACACTACTGTAATCTCTTTGTCACAGCACACTGATGGGAACCTCCATTGTAAGTTCATTCCTCTTAAATAGGGAAAGTTACAGAATATATAACTTTCCTAGAAAGAGGGAAATTGAATATTCACATAATTGTTTTGAGTAAAGCTGACAAGTGAAACCAAGGTATTAAAATGTTTTTTAAATGTGATGAGCAGTTTTGGTAAGAGTTTTTATTTCAACGATCTGAAGCTTGGTATATTCCGTTACATTTTCAAGGCTTCTGTTCTCTGTTTAACCCTCCAAGAGTCTGTTTCTTTGCAGCATTGCTAGATTTGCGCTCTAAAACCTTAGTGTCTTCAGCTTGCCATTGTTTTAATGATTCTCCTAGTTGTTCTTTGTTTAATTATGTCACTTTGGGGTGAAAATGTTTATGTACCTGTCTGCTACAATATTAAGTCCCTGAGGGCAGAACCTTTTGCTTCTTTTTTGTGTGTATGTGATGGGTGCTGCAAGAAAGCAGTAATAATGAAGTCTTGTGGGTTGGTTACTCAGTCATTGAATAACTAAGCTCAGCCAGTAAGACCTCACAGGCTGGTGAAGGCTACTTTCACAGCCACAGATGGCTCTGCCACAATCTTGCAAATGTGTGCTCTTGATCAGAATGGAACTGGACATAAAAACGTTTGCCTTTCCCATCTAGTAGGGGGAAAAAGTGTCTGTCTTGGAGTAAACAGACTTTGTTTCTAAGCATTTTGCTGCCACTGGAGATGATCTTAATAGACTCCCTTAACTGCTTTGCACTTCAGTTTCTCCATCTATAGAACAGGAATGATAAAATCTGTGTTCTGTATTCATAGGGCTACAGGGAGGATAAAACAAACTATTAGCAGTTCATTTTCTTATAAAATACTCAAAGTTCTACGCAATTAGAAATATAATTTGCTTTTCTCTGTTACCACTTCCTTTATTATACTCATTCCATTGTCTTAGCATTGTTTTCTGGAGTACAGGATCAGTATCTTATCCTTATTTTTGTTTGCCTGGTGCCTAGCATAGTGTCTGGCATGGCCAGAAGGTTATTTTTTACTAGTTGAGAGATGAGACATCTGGTGTCTCCTGCTGCCTTTGTTGTCGTAGAGCTACCGTAATCGACTGAAACAAATTAGTTAACCTGTCTGGGCCTTGGTTTTCTCCTCTAAGATAAGAGATTTGGACTGTCCTTCAGGTCTGTTGTTTCTGTCAAATACTAAGCTAGGGTTTACATAATTATTACTAGAATTGTGAGTTTGGTAAGATGCTGTGTTCCCAGTGCCTAGAACAGTACCTGCCTGGTAGTTCAGCTCAGTTCAGTCACTCAGTTGTGTCTGACTCTTTGCGACCCCATGGACTGCAGTGTGCCAGGCTTCCCTGTCCATCACCAACTCCCAGAGCTTGCTCAAGCTCATGCCCATCGAGTTGGTGATGCCATCCAACCATCTCATCCTCTGTCATCCCCTTCTCCTCCTGCCTTCAGTCTTTCCCAGCATCAGGGTCTTTTCTAATAAGTCAGTTCTTTACATCAGGTGGCCAAAGTATTGGAGTTTCAGCTTCACCATCAGTCCTTCCAATGAATATTTAAAGGAATATTGATTTCCTTTAGGATTGACTGGTTTGATCTCCTTGTAGTTCAAGGCACTCTCAAGAGTCTTCTCTAACACCAGAGGTCAAAAGTATCAATTCTTTGGAACTCAGCTTTCTTTATAGTCCAACTCTCACATCCATACTTGACTACTGGAAAAACCAAAGCTTTGACTATATGGACCTTTGTCGGCAAAGTAGTATCTCTGCCAGGTAGTAGGGACAAGTTCCCCTTTCATGTATAAAGAAAAGAACAGGGAATTTCTATGATGGTCCAGTGGTTAGGAATCCACCTTGCAATGCGGGGGACATCGGTTCAATCCCTGGTCCAGGAACTAAGATCCCACATGCTATGGAGCAGCTAAGCCTATGTACCACAACTGATGAGTTCATGTGTTGCAACAAAAGATTCCCACGTGCCACATCTAAGACCAAATGCAGCCAAATTAAAAATACATATATACCTTTTTTTAGAAATAGAAAGCAGCAGAGGTTCTGCATCCCCATTAATAGGTATGTAAAGTAGCCCTCTGAATGTTTATAATGATCGAACTCTGGAGCTCATTAGCCTTGTTCTAGATGGGTCTTTTGGATTATGAAGAATGAGAAAACATAAGTTTTACTTGTTTGTTTTAAATACTGTTATTACATTTTAATTTTCTAAAGCACCTTTCCTTTCTATTTATTACCCCCCAGACTGACTTGGCCTGACAGAATGAATGATTGATTCTTTGTAGAACAGAAACTATACAGCTCTGTGATGTGGGGAGAGTGCTGGGCTTCCCACATGGCCTCCATCTGCCTTGAGTGGGCTCACCTTGGTAGTTCCTCATTCTTCTCAGACAGGAGCTAAACCAATATGATCTTTACCTCTGGTCTTTCCCTTTAACCCCTTTGTGTATTAACTGTCAGCTGTTCTGCTGCTGCTGAGTCGCTTCAGTCGTGTCCAACTCAGTGCGACCCCAGAGACAGCAGCCCACCAGGCCTCCCCCGTCCCTGGGATCCTCCAGGCAAGAACACTGCAGTGGGTTGCCATTTCCTTCTCCAATGCACGAAAGTGAACAGTGAAAGTGAAATTGCTCAGTTATGTCTTTGCGACCCCGTGGACTGCAGCCCACCAGGCTCCTCCATTCATGGGATTTTCCAGGCAAGAGTACTGGAGTGGGCTGCCATTGCCTCCTGCTAGTCCCTGGTAAATGACAAATGTCAACATACATGTAGTAGTCTGAAAAGCTTTATTTTATTCATTACTTTTTAAGAACTTATTTTTGTTTTCTTTAATTTTTTGAATGTTTAATTGGAAGATAATTGCTTTACAATGTTGTATTGGCTTCTGTGGGTGAATCAGTAATAAATATGCATATATCCCCTCCCTCTTTTTTCTTCTTCTATTCAGCTTTATTTATTAACATAAAAATGACAAAATTATATATATTTAAAGTGTGCAATGTGATTTGACATACATAAACATTGTGAAATGATTATTAGATTTTGCAATTCTGTTTGGAATTTTATCTCAATTAAGTTGAAGTTTCCCTAAAATATTTTAAACATATAACTACCTGATTTTCAAAGATAAGCCTGAAATATGATTTTACCCTCAAGATGAAATATGAGGAATTCAGCACTTAGTGCTTTTTTCCATGAAAAGCTTTATTTTAGACTTCGCCAAAGCTTCATGTAGGTGCTCAGTACAGAGTGTTCTATAGCTCTTGCTCTCTCCATGTTAAACCAGTCAGCCAGTAAGAATTTATAAACATTTGTCATTAACTCAGTGTTGACACAACAGAGGAGTCCATGAGAAATAGAGAACGTGGACCTTGCTCAGGGAGCTTACCTTTCAGCTCGGGAAACAAGAACTGTCATTTGTGAAACAGGTACAAATAGAAGATGACATTAACAGTCATCAGGAGCACAGTGTAGTCTGAGTAATAGTTGCATTAGAAGTTCATCAGTGGAGAGCTGAGTGGCGCACTTGGGTGGACTGTGTTTCGGATAAAGCTTTGGGGATGAGTAGATTTGGAGTACAGAGAAACAAGTAGGTTGAAAAAGAACAAAAGAGAAATAGTCTTGTTTTCAGTGTTAAGTACAATCTTCATTCTGTCATTTTAGAGAGAGCTCATATTCAAATTAATAGCTTAGGATGGTTTAGTACAATTTAAGGGGAAAATGTTTGTAAAAGGATCACTAGGTCCAAGTAAAATTATTTCTAATGAGTATGTTGGGAGATGTTAAATCGTTTTATTTTCCTGAGTATAAATAACAGAGACTTGCTTTAGTTATTTCCCTTAACGTCTTCGTGGTACAACTCTGGAAGGATCCTCTAAGGGACATCTAATCTAGTCCAGCCCCTGCTTATAGCAGATTTTGAAGCAATTTCCAGACAGACTGGCTTCGCTCCTGTTGTTCATGTTTTCTAGGAAAAGAGATTCCACAAGTTTTTGTGGTTACCCACTCCATTGTTTCGGAAAGAACTGGGTTCTCAAAACTAAAATTGGGAGCTGTAGGACAACCAGGTTTTTATATTTT
Organism: Madoqua kirkii; assembly: GCA_006408675.1. Classification (NCBI taxonomy): domain Eukaryota; kingdom Metazoa; phylum Chordata; class Mammalia; order Artiodactyla; family Bovidae; genus Madoqua; species Madoqua kirkii. Next base: position 39,784 of record SJYC01111169.1, on the reverse strand, counting down.
CAAGAGTGTAATTATTAGAATTCAGAATAGCTTATTTTATTTGCTTTGAACTACATAGTAGTTTGTAGCATGTGCCTATTTGGCCAAGCTGAAGATTCACATTTTCCTTTGACTGTGGCCTGAATAATCTTAACATCCTCAGACCCAAAGGGTTCTCATTTTTTCCCCATTCAACAAGCATTTATATTGTGTGCCCTCTGCTTTATATTGTGTGATCCTCTGCTGGGCACTGGGATCCAAAGATGAATCAGACGTACTCTTGGCCCTAAGGAAACTGACCATCTGATGAAGAATATGGCTGTTACCTGCTGCGCTAGACTCTCTGTCCCACCCATGTAAAAGGAAGGAAGAAGTAGTGAAGGAAGATGGCATGTCCATTTGTGTGCTCAGCATATGCCAAAGTCTTTATAAGTGTCTAATTTAGCCTTCATCACAGCCCTGCAGAATGGATAGAGTCATTCTAATTTCACTGAGAAATAAATTAAGGTTGGTGAGGTGGAGTTACTTGTTGGAGGTTATGCAGCCAGAAAGTGGTAGAGCTTGAATCCAAATCCAGCTGCATCTGCAGAGTGCCTATGGATTTACCCACCAGCACACACAGCCCCTTGTGAGCAGTGAGTCACTGTTGAGAGTCTGGCTTTAGGTTTTATATCCTGAGACCATGGGAAATGAGGCACTTCACCCAGAGTTTCAGTGTGGAGCCAGGACTCTCACATCTCTCTAATGGCAAGTTGATTTTAAGACCCTTTAATTACTCCCAGTAGGATATCAGTGTGGCCAGTAAGCCATTTACCTGTATGCTGCTGCTGCTGCTGCTAAGTCGCTTCAGTCGTGTCTGACTCTGTGCAACCCCATAGACGGCAGCCCATTAGGCTCTCCCGTCCCTGGGATTCTCCAGGCAAGAACACTGGAGTGGGTATTTACCTCTATAAAATTCCTGTATTTGATGATATTTGGGTGCTACAGAGAGAAGATTTAGGGGGTTTGTTATAATCTTTGTCTATAGTATGATGTCTTCCAGGCTTAATGTTTTTCCAAATCTCTAATTATGTTTTTTGTTCATTTGTTTAATAACAGTTATAGTAATAGCCCTCATTATATTAGTTTTTGTATTTGAGAGGACCTAAGAAGCTATGCTGGAGAAGGCAATGGCACCCCACTCCAGTACTCTTGCCTGGAAAATCCCATGGATGGAGGAGCCTGGTGGGCTACAATCCATAGGGTCGCTAAGAGTCAGATATGACTGAGCGACTTCACTTTCACTTTTCACTTTCATGCATTGGAGAAGAAAATGGCAACCCACTCCAGTGTTCTTGCCTGGAGAATCCCAGGGACGGTGGAGCCTGGTGGGCTGCTGTCTATGGGGTCACACAGAGTCAGACACGACTGAAGCTATCCAGTCCTGTTCTCATTTTGCAGATGTGAAAATTGAGGTGCTCAAGGTCACATGGCTAGTGCTGGAAATAATGTTAATGGTTATTTTTAACTCACAGTTAGCTCAACTAGGACATTTAAAGAAGTTAGCCGATCATTTATAAATGGAATTTCTATTAGCAACAAGAATACTAGTTTGGATTCAAATATTTTGAAATTAAGCTAAGAGCCCCAATGTTTTGATATGGTCTGGAGGTGTCATTCATGCATTTTTCACAGTTGTTTATAGAACATTCAATCTAGGTCTTTAGGCAGAGTAGGTAAATGTGTACTTTTGGAGACTGAAAGTAAAGTACAGATCTTGAGTAACCCTTATTGAAAAGTTCTGAAAATCAGAATTCTGTCTACTCTGACACTTTGGCCTACTAGAGAGTTTCATGTTTCAAGTTTTTGTTCATTCTTAGGTTCATGGATCACAAGTAGGAAAACCACAAATAAAAATTTTAACCAAAAAGAAGCTCTTAAAAAGAAATATGTTCATGAACTTGAAGTGGGAATTACTCACTGTGTTCTTAAATATTGACTCTTGCCGGGGCGAAGTAATCTTTGTTCCTAAGTACTGCTTCAGGCCATTGCCTTCTTTAATAACTAAGGCATTGTTGCTTTAGTTTGAGCATGTTCTATGGAATTTTGGCAATGCATGCATCCTCTTTCTGTGTCTCAGTAAAAGCATGAGTAAATATTTTTCCTTAGCTTTGGTATTTTTGTAGCTTACATTTTATATGAACCAGACTAATATAATGTAATACCAGGATTACATAATTTAGGACATCAGGATTTCTTCCGGACTGTGAGATAAAGTCCTCATTTATCAGGGGCTTTACAAGCAGTATTTGTTGCTCATTCAGTACCTGTAGAGAAATACCACAGAGCTCTTTTCCCAATTAGAAAATGGAGTCAAAGAGGTTAAAACCAGAGGCAACAGTTTCTTTAGAACTTGGATAATACTTCTTCTTTATTCCGAACTTGGTCCTTTTAACTATTGATTTTAGTAATGTATAGTTTAGAAATTCTAGGAATTTCAGACTATTCTTATTACACACCAAGATGCCAGACTTTTAATAATATATAACCAATAAAAAGTTTTCATTGAATTCTTATCATGTACCTAGTTTATGACACAGTCTTGGATTTAAAGGAGTTTATTATTTACTGATAGAGAAAACATTTGAGCTAGTTTAGGAAAAATGAATATCCAACTCTTCTGATATTGTCAAGGAATGGGGGGCAGAGGGAGTCAGAAGAGGATGAGATCAGTCTCCATGCAGGAGTTAGGGCTTAATCTGGATTTGAAAGGATGGTCAGGATTTGAATAGGTAGAGAGGAGGATGTTGTCTATAAGGTTATATAGACATGAACAAAGATATCAGTGGTGGAAAACTTGTTGTATATGTCTGAGAAAGTTAGAAGATGAAACCAGACCAGGGCTGAAAGCTCACAATGGAAATATTCATTCATTCATTTATTTTTTCCCATTCATTTCTAGAACCAAGGATTCATTGATCACCTACCCTCTGTAGGCACTAGACCAGGTTCTGGAGCTATATCAATGAGTAAAACAGATAAACCAAGGAGACTAGTATGAATTTTATGTGACATTATGAGTCATTTTGACATTTTAGTCTTGGAGTATTCCATGATACAAGCATTGTTTTAGGAAATCATTTGAGAAGTGATTGCATTTCGTGTTCCCCACTGGTAGTATTGGAAAATATGATGCCAGACTATGGAAGAAAGTTACTTAGGAATAACTTGTATTCTCTGTAGATTGTTAAAGCATAGTTCCAGCTTGATGTGGCTTTTTTTTAAACATTTATTCTATTTGTTACTTCTAAATTGAATAGTGGCTATATTAGAGGGAAATATACCTTATATTTTGAGGATTACTAGTTTCTTCAAGGTATTAAAAAGATATTTAGTGAAAAGTAGTTTATGATAACGGAGAAGGCAATGGCAACCCACTCCAGTAACTCTTGCCTGGAAAATCTCATGGACAGAGCAGCCTGGTAGGCTGCAGTCCACGGGGTCGCCAAGAGTCAGGCACGACTGAGCGACTTCACTTTCGCTTTTCACTTTCATGCATTGGAGAAGGAAATGGCAACCCACTCCAGTGTTCTTGCCTGGAGACTCCCAGGGACAGAGGAGCCTAGTGGGCCGCCATTGATGGGGTCGCACAGAGTCGGACATGACTGAAGTGACTTAGCAGCAGCAGTTTATTATAAAGTCAAGTAAGTTTTGAGAATACTGGATTAAATTCGAATTTCTTTATGACAGGACTTCTCAGAACCTTTCATATGCTCTAATAGGCTTTGTGAATCTTCAATAACCCAACATATTTGACAATGGATCTCAGAACATCTATTACCCTCTTGTGTTCCATCAGACATAGTTTAGGGGATATTGCCATGGGGATACTGGTTGAGGCAGGTGAAAGGCATGTTTCCAATCATTAGAAACTGTACCATACAAAGGAAGATATTCATTTCAGGTGTATCTTGGTAGCAATAGAAAGACTTCGTTTTAGTTGCAGTTAAATATACTGTAAGTTATCTTGAGTCGTCAGGTAAAAATTTAAAATGGTATCCTCACATATGATAAGTGGTCAATAAATATGAATCAGTAAAATCTCATAACTTTAGACCTTTTAAAATCTTATATATAAAGTGCTTCTTTGGGAAAATAAACTTTACACCAAATTAGTTTCTTCTACCATTTTGTCAGTGAAGATAATGTCCCTTTTCCCCAAAGCTTTGATCATTGATAATGGGGGAAATAGGGCTAACCATGGTTGATGAACTTAACAAGGTTAGTACCAAGCCCATCAAAGTGTAACATGTGTATCTGTGTGTGTGTATGTGTGTGTTAGTTGGGAGGGCAGATAGGGAGAGGAGAACAGAACAGTAACCAGATTTGAAATATAACAGGTAAGACTTTAGGACCTACTAATATGGCTGAGTTTTATACCTTTGGCCTGTATGTCTTGCTAGCACATCTTGTTGTTGTCCTTTATCAAGGACACTTGGAGCTATTATAAATAGCTCCATTGTAAATATTTAAACAGAGACTTTAATTCAGATTTGAAGCAGTTAGAATCCTTTTGGCTGCAAGTAACAGAAAACTCAAATAAAAATTTAAACTGTAAGGAAAAGTTACTATCTCAGATATAACCAAGAATTTTTAAGGGGGATTGATTTATTCATCATTGATTCATTTGATGAGGTTGATAACATCATCAGAGACCCAGGTTCTTTCCATTTTTCACCATGCCATCCTGGATGTGAAGGCACTGGCCCCAAACAAGCTTTCTTCCTGATTTCAAGATGGCTTCCATTCCTGCCATCACATCTTGATGCAGCAGATGCAATATTCAGTGGCCTGTGTGTCCCGATTTCTTTTTCAGAATGACACCACCACCTCTTGTATGAGTTCTCACACTCTCAACTCCACACTCTACAGACTTTCCTTCAACATCTTTTTGGCAGTGTTTACATCTTAGTATGCCCCAACTTATCCCAGACAATGGATCCACCATAATTAACTTAGACTAATTAGGATTCTCCAGTTGGGTCTGGGGTTAGTGCCAGCCCTCCCTGAAGCATATGACTATGGAGAGAAGGGTGAATACCCAACCAAAGTCAAATACTGTTAAAGAAAGGATGGGGTGAGGGAAATGGATTTTTATTAGGTGACTAATAATGTCTGCTGTTACATCCTTCTAGGCTATCTCAAAAGCTTTGAAAATGTTTTCATTTCATTAGGAATATAAATTATATATGTAGCATTTTAGCCTAATAGGAAAGTGTGAAAAAGTGAAAGTGAAGTAGCTCAGTCATGTCCGACTCCTTGCCTACCAGGCAAAGACTGTAGTCTACCAGGCTCCTCCCTCCATGAGATTCTCCAGGCAAGAATATTGGAGTGGGTTGCCATTTCCTTCTCCAGGGGATCTTCCTGACCCAGGGATCAAACCCAGGTCTCCTGCATTGCAGGCAGACACTTTAACCTCTGAGCCACCAGGGAAGCCCTTTCATTTCATTAGGAAGATAAATTATATATGTAGCATTTTAGCCTAATAGGAAAGTGTATTTTCCCTTTATTTATGCAATTCCTTCATGTAATTTTTAAAAGATATGAAGTAGTAAAAGTGTCTGGGTTTGTGGTTCTGCATCACTCCTATAGGCAAGGCTTCATTAAAAATTTTCGCTTAGGAACAAAGTTTTGTCTTCACACATGAAAGAAGTTTTGTATAGCTTTAAAATAGAGATACTGAATAAAATAAAATGATTTCTAAGTCAGAAAATGCTACTTTGCAATATGAAATAGCTCTCTGATTCATAGCTAACCTCCAACAAGCTAACAGAGCATTAACATTGTTTTTATTATAAACTCTAACTCACTTTGGAATTTGACCCATAATTTTACAACATTGATTTTGTTCTTGTAGGGTCAAATGGTATGAAGTCAAATCTAAATTTATTGAAATTGGTACTTAATTATTTTTATTTATAAACACAAAATCCCTGTTCTATTTAAACCGAGCATAGTATTTTAATGTGACTTTGGGGGCCTCTGAATTCAAATTAGGCCATCTGTCTTGAATGATTTCTCTTTCTTTATCTGCCTGGTTTCTTTCTTTTTTGTCTGTCCAAACTGTTACCATTTTGTTCTGTACAAACTGCCTCTATAGAAGTGGAACGTGTCTGGGTCACAGTCAACCAGCCCAGCTCAAAGGAAGTTGGGGTCAGACTGGCTACATTTGACAAGTATCAGTAAGTCTGATCCAGGTGCTAAACCTTGGCGGTCTAGGATTTACTACTGTGGAAGCACATCCCTAGAGCCATCCATTGCTCCTAAGACATCTTTGTCTTCCATTGCTCCTAATACATTTTTGTCTTTCTTCTGTTTATCTCTGTGATCACTCGTTGTGAACAACTAACTAATCTAGATACATAAAAACGATCCTCCGTTTATAAGCACACTTTCTCCCTTTAAATTCACTTAATCCCGTTTTCACCTCCCTACAATCAGAGCCCCCCCTCCTAGGCCACTGGTTTCACTTTCACAATTGGTGGTTTGTTTAGATGTTTTTTTTTTTTTCTTCATCATTTGTTCAACATGTTTACTGTGTTCAAGACACTGAGCGCTGAGGGGAGTACAGACCTTTGTCAAGTGTGATCTGTGTATGTGAAGACTAGTGGAGGAGGAGAGCTAAGACTTGAACTCAGTTGTCCTGCAAGGTGGAAACGCCGCAAGTACTCTGACAGCGCCTTTCTGGTCCCTCGAGGGAGAGCTTGAGCGCCACTCCTCCTTTCTGGCTTCCTGGCTTGCGCGCCGCAGCCGAAGTGCACCTGTAAGAGCGCACACTCTTCAAAAGCTCGTCCTCTCTAAACCCTTCCCCTTCCCTTCCGGGTTCTGCCGTTTAGGTGGGAATATCTCACGTGACCATTTCTTTATCTTGCCTTCAGTAAACGAGAGGGTGGTATTAATGATGTCCCTGCCCTGTCTGTATTTGGAAAGGCAGTTCTCTGTAGTGCAGAAAGCGTCACTGGCCTCTGAAGGTGGTGAACGCCCGCTCTTTTTCCCAGAAACACACAAGTCATCCGCTCTGCGTCCTTTCTGCTTTTAATTAAGCCAAGTTAATTTTCTTAAGCTTCAACATGTTAGGGAAATAAAAGAGAACTTCTCTTTCAGTGGTGTTCTCTTGCTTTGATTAGCTACTAATGCTGCATGTAATAACATAAGGTTTAACTTTTTATCGTTGTTAAAATATAACGTTTCAGTAGGAAAGTAAATATATTTTCTAAGGGATACCTGCAGTGCCTCCACTTATATTTATGTCTTTGAAAAGCATGTTTCAATTGCCAGATGATCATTTGTAAATTGTGGCCTTTCTACAGATGGACATTTCTTTCTTAAATACTTTCCCTTCTTGTTTTCAACCCCGACTGCTTTCAGAATTGTACTGCCAAACTGGTTGGTTCACCCATGAAAACTGAATTCCAAGGGATTCATGGCATTTTCTGTTTAGGTTTATTTCTCTGGAAATCTCTTCTTGCCCCCACCCTCCATTAAATGAAAATGTAATGATTTTTCTTGGTTTTGTAAATAAAACTCTAGCATTTTAAAATAACGTTCCTTATGATAGACAAATCATGGTTAACTTAATAATTCTCTTACTATATAATATTTAGTTTTCCCCTAATTAAAAAATTTTTTTAATGATGTGGTATCTATTTATAAAGTGTTTTAATACATAGAGTTATTTCTTACAGATTCTCCTCAGTGTGATTTCTTGGCAACAGTATATAACTAGACTTCAGATTCTTTTTATGTATTGTCAGAATTCTTGATAAATTAGTCTTGAAAAATGATTTCCCCCTGTCACCCTCTTAACTCAGGAATTTTTGTTAGTTTTCTGTTGCCCATGGTCTAACATCTCTGCCCCCTTAACTGGCCTTTGTCCTTTTTGTTAAATCTTTTTTTTTTTTTCTTGTTTTTACCAACTGTCTGCCATTGAGCATTTACAGTCTGTCTTCTTTTTCCATGTTATAAAAAGTGGTACAAGAAATACCTCATAGTTTTTAGCTTTTCCTATGTTTTATGGACTATTTCTTTGGGATAAATGATCAGAAATTGAAATACAGAATTAAAGAATATAAACATTCCATGAAACTGATAGCCAGACTTCCTTTAAATAAGATAATGATTTACAAATTTGCCAGCACATATAATCTTTCTAGTAGTGGGTATTATTCTTTTTTAAAGCAGGTTTTTGAGAAGGAGGGAGGGGAAAATTAGCATGTTGTTTCAATTTATATTGCTGTTATTAATGATAAGGTTGAACATTTGCCCACATGATTTGTTGGTTGATTGTATTTTATTCAGTTTCGCTTTCAAGGCCCTATATAATTTGAACCTGCCCTTTTCACTTTGTCTCCTATTAGTCAAACCCACAAATATTTATCGAACTTCTACCAGCTACCAACAAATACATGTAATCTAATCAAGCTCATCTAACTACTGTTCCTTTCAGTGTTATGATTTTCCTTTTTGTTGCTTTTGTTCATGTTTTTTCTGTCCCTAAAATGCTTAGCCCTTCTTTTCTGCTCACAGTATGCTGAGTTTCCCCATCCTTTAGGGTTCACCCTGCATCATTTTTCCTCTCAGCCACCATATGTGGCTTCCTTGAGAGCAGGGCCTGTGTCTGATGCCTTTGTTTGGCCCTAGTATCTTGTAAAGGGTCTGCCTTACATAGGAGGCAAAGAAGTGATCTATTGACGTTGCTGAGAAAATGCATGTGGTGTTTAGCAGCTCTCGGTTTAACCTTAGACTCTAACTTTGGGCAAGTTTAGTTTGAGTCTCTGATTCTTCATCCCAGCATCATCATAGATAGGAGATGATACTTCAGTCTTCCTCTAGAGCAAGCTCATAAAGGCCTGGTACTTGTTATACAGGAGGCTCTCTTTCAGTGAGAATTGTTTTTAAATTAGCTGAATGAGTCATGCTTGGTAATCCCAGCACTCACTAGTCTCCCTTTCCTTAGGCCTCTTCCAGGTGTACCCCAAATGATGTGTGCTGTCTCTTTCTTGTGTTGGGATTGCTTCTTGCGAGTTAGTTTGCTGCTGTTCAGTTGCTAAGTCGTGTCTGACTCGTTGCGACCCTGAGGAGTGTGTCGCCTGCCAGGTTCCTCTGTCCTTGAGGTTTCCCAGGCAAGAATACTGGAGTGAGTTGCCCTCTGCGTTGGCAGGCAGATTCTTTACCACCGAGCACCAGGGAAACCCATGTGAACTAATTAGGTACTCTCAAGTCAATTCCAAGTTATCAAGGGGAGGAATTGTGTTTTAAGTCTGTTGCGTGTCCTAACGCAATGTGTATTGATTGGTTAGGTATAGCTGAGTAACTTTGGAAGCAGTGAAAATAAGGGCAAAGCAGTGATGAAGATCTCATTTCTGTTTTTTACTGAAATCTTTACTGGACCTTTGCTACAAGAAATTATTTTATTTTAGGGTCGTTAAGAAATGCTTAGTTTTGTTGCCTGTTCAGCCAACTGGAGTTAGTTATCCAGTAGAAAATGGTAAAAATATCCAAATAACACCACTGGATTTCACTTTTCCATATAGTGTTTCAAAGTGTTGTATTCATTAATATTTGTGAGAAACCTATGGTTAATACCACCAGAAGTCATAAACTAAACCAGATTTCCCCTCCGTTTTAGCTTTCACATGACTTGGATTAACAACAGTGTTACTCCCTAATTTACACCTGGGATTTAAAAACCTTCTCAAAAAGTTGAAACAATGATTCATATTTAGTCACCATATGACTGGATTATTTTCATTTATTGAAAATATAAACAAGAAAAAATATCCTGGATAAAGAGCTCCATGTATTTTAACTAGTGACAGATGCTATGATCAGAATTTCTACTTAAGTCAGCCATTTTTGACATATACCTCAAGCCTTGCAATTAAGCTTTATGCCTTTCCAAACATAACAGTTAACCAATAAACAAAATATCAGCCCGGTCTGGCTTAGCTCAGCGGTCTTTTGATTTCTTCCAGTCTGTTTGATGTGGAGGCTTATTGAGATTTATCTACTGAGCTGTTCATAGTTTGTAGGGCTGGCTATATTATATAAGATTCCATTAGTGAAGGGAGAGTGTAGACAGTCTCTACAGTGTGGATAATTTAGTCAGTTGTGCTGGTCATGGTTTTGTTGAAATTTTAAAGACTTGTGTCAAGATTTTTAAAAACTTATACTCAATGATTTTTATTTCCTAGTTTATACCATAGCCTCAAAACAGATATAATTTGATTGGTCCAATTTAATAGAAAATTTTTAACTGTCAGTAGAAATCTCTATGTAGATTGAAAAGTTTTCCACTTATTGGGACCAGTTTATCCACAAAGGAGGTAAAAATAAAAAATATACAGTAAGCAATTATAAATGTTGGGTATGCTGCATGCTGAGTCATTTCAGTCACGTCCGACTCTCTGCGACCCCGAAGACTGTAGCCCACCAGACTCCTCTGTCCATGGGTTTCTCCTGGCAAGAATACTAGACTGGGTTGTCATTTCCTACTCCAGGGAATATTGGGTATACCTAATATTCGGTGAGTTAGATATCATTCCATTATGTTGTTTGTGATGGTAATAGCATCAGTATCCTCAACTTTATAAGATAAAAGCTGCAGGGGATTTTCATTAATTTATGTCATGCAATCTGGAATACTCAGTAAGATAATTATTATTGTCCTCATTCTAAATGACACACTTGGAATTCATATTATTTATTTTCTATGTGTCTCATATCTAGTATGAAGCAGAGCTGGTGTTCAAGTTCAGATACAACTCCCAAACCAGTTATTTTTGCATTTTGTTAAAGCTTTTTGTTATATAATACACAATATTTCTAAAAGTAACGATGTCCTGCCAAACAGCTTTCCAGTGGTTTAATCACATCCTCTTTCCTAAACAAAGCAGTGATGAAGATCTCATTTCTGTTTTTTACTGAAATCTTTACTGGACCTTTGCTACAAGAAATTATTTTATTTTAGGGTCGTTAAGAAATGCTTAGTTTTGTTGCCTGTTCAGCCAACTGGAGTTAGTTATCCAGTAGAAAATGGTAAAAATATCCAAATAACACCACTGGATTTCACTTTTCCATATAGTGTTTCAAAGTGTTGTATTCATTAATATTTGTGAGAAACCTATGGTTAATACCACCAGAAGTCATAAACTAAACCAGATTTCCCCTCCGTTTTAGCTTTCACATGACTTGGATTAACAACAGTGTTACTCCCTAATTTACACCTGGGATTTAAAAACCTTCTCAAAAAGTTGAAACAATGATTCATATTTAGTCACCATATGACTGGATTATTTTCATTTATTGAAAATATAAACAAGAAAAAATATCCTGGATAAAGAGCTCCATGTATTTTAACTAGTGACAGATGCTATGATCAGAATTTCTACTTAAGTCAGCCATTTTTGACATATACCTCAAGCCTTGCAATTAAGCTTTATGCCTTTCCAAACATAACAGTTAACCAATAAACCAAAATATCAGCCCGGTCTGGCTTAGCTCAGCGGTCTTTTGATTTCTTCCAGTCTGTTTGATGTGGAGGCTTATTGAGATTTATCTACTGAGCTGTTCATAGTTTGTAGGGCTGGCTATATTATATAAGATTCCATTAGTGAAGGGAGAGTGTAGACAGTCTCTACAGTGTGGATAATTTAGTCAGTTGTGCTGGTCATGGTTTTGTTGAAATTTTAAAGACTTGTGTCAAGATTTTTAAAAACTTATACTCAATGATTTTTATTTCCTAGTTTATACCATAGCCTCAAAACAGATATAATTTGATTGGTCCAATTTAATAGAAAATTTTTAACTGTCAGTAGAAATCTCTATGTAGATTGAAAAGTTTTCCACTTATTGGGACCAGTTTATCCACAAAGGAGGTAAAAATAAAAAATATACAGTAAGCAATTATAAATGTTGGGTATGCTGCATGCTGAGTCATTTCAGTCACGTCCGACTCTCTGCGACCCCGAAGACTGTAGCCCACCAGACTCCTCTGTCCATGGGTTTCTCCTGGCAAGAATACTAGACTGGGTTGTCATTTCCTACTCCAGGGAATATTGGGTATACCTAATATTCGGTGAGTTAGATATCATTCCATTATGTTGTTTGTGATGGTAATAGCATCAGTATCCTCAACTTTATAAGATAAAAGCTGCAGGGGATTTTCATTAATTTATGTCATGCAATCTGGAATACTCAGTAAGATAATTATTATTGTCCTCATTCTAAATGACACACTTGGAATTCATATTATTTATTTTCTATGTGTCTCATATCTAGTATGAAGCAGAGCTGGTGTTCAAGTTCAGATACAACTCCCAAACCAGTTATTTTTGCATTTTGTTAAAGCTTTTTGTTATATAATACACAATATTTCTAAAAGTAACGATGTCCTGCCAAACAGCTTTCCAGTGGTTTAATCACATCCCCTTTCCTAAGAAGTAGATTAAAATTACTCATGTTTACCCTGCTGGAGGTAAGAGAATAAGAGCATATTAGAGGAATAATAAAATGTATTCATTCTTTTTGCCTCAGTTGCCTCATGTATTGAATGGGGGAAGTAACTAGTACTCACCTCATTGGGCTTTGAGGTGGATTAAGTGAATAAATGGGGCTTCCCTGGTGACTCGGATGGTAAAGAACCTGCCTGCAATGCAGGACACCATGGTTTGATCCCTGGGTTGGGAAGATCCCCTGGAGGAAGGCATGGCAACCTACTCCAGTATTCTTGCCTGGAGAATCTCTATGGACAGAGGAGCCTGGCGGGCTACAGTCTCTGGGGTCTCAGAGAGTTGGACATGACTGAGCGACTAAGCACAGCACAAGTGAATAAACAAATGCGAGGAGATTAGAACAGTGCCTGGCATAGAGTAAATGGTAATATGTTTTGCTATTATTGCCTTCATTTTCTCAGCAGGGTTTATTCATCCATTGCTACGTGCCAGGTAATGTACTAGGTATTGAAAGGTAAATAAGTCCAAGTCTTTGGTCTCACCATTAAGGGAAGGAGACATACAGCAGAATACCCATTGGCATGAATGTTCTCTACAGAGGTCTGCAAGGAGAGGTTTGGAAGCACAAGTAGAGATGAGTACCTGCTGTTAGAAAGGCATCCTATAAGAGTTCGGGCTGAGCTTGAAGTAAAAGTTAGCCAAGAAAACAGCAGAGGAAGGAAAGGGAGCCCGAAGGACAGATGACAGTGGTGAAAGGTTGGTATGAACAGACTTCCTCAGTTAGGATTTCTCGAAGACTTTCCCTAGTAGTCACACAGTATTGTTGTTCAGCTGCTGTTGTATCCAGCTCTTTGTGACATGACGGACTGCAGCCTACCAGGCTTCCCTGTCCTTCAGTATCTCCCAAAGTTTGCTCAAACTTATGTCCATTGAGTCAGTGATGCATCTAACCATCTCATTCTCTGAATAGTTACTTGTTTAAAGTATTGACGTATGTAATCTTTTTTATGGAGAATATTGTGAAGAACTATGTTTTAAGGAACGCGCTTGGAGAAATTGAGTAAATCTGGTGGTGAGAAGTGAGTGCAGGTCAGAAATGGGATAGACATGGAGAAGGGGGTATGGTTAGAGATATTAAGTCAGTTTAACAATATTTAATGAAAAATGAAGAGACTGAGGGAGAGGAAAGAAAGATAGTGAGGTGAGAGCAGATTTGGGGCTTGGAATAATGTTTGGGGCTGCGGTGCGGTTTACAGGGGTGAAGATTTAGGAGAAACATTGAGAGAGTGGAGTAGGGGAGATTCAAGCTTCAGTTATTGTACCTGTTTTGAGGTGCCTGAGGGACACCCAAGGGAACATACTCATCACACCATTCATTGTCCTGGGTCTGGAGCATATGAGTGAGTTCTGGGCCAGGCGAAGGAGTCATTCATGAGAGATGGTATTTTATGCCAGGAAATTGACTGAGAGAACCCAGTCAGGCGAGCGGAGACTTGCTGGGGCCATCACTGTTTAAGTGACGTGTGGAGAAGGAGGATCTCTCAACAGAGGTTATTTCGACAATGTAATATTCTTTGGGACAGTTCGGATATTCTTTGGGACAGTCTGATATTCTTTGTCAGTTCCCTTGTGCCCTCTTTTCAAGATCTGTGAGTATTTTGTTTTGTGTGTGTGTGTGTTTTTGGAAAGTGTCTGACTCCACCCATGCAGGAAACCTGCTTTGTGGGCCACTCCTCCCAGGAATCTGGGTAGTTATAGAAAGAGGCACTTCACGCACACCCTAAGCTCTCTGCGGAGAGTGTGAGAGATACCGCCCAACCCTTTCAAGCCCAGTGAGGGAAGGTGGAGCCATGTTGCACTGTTAAGTTTTTGAGTATGAGGTCTTTCAGTGTAACTGGAAAAATCATGAAAGAGAAGTATTCCACTAGATTAAACAAGTTCAATGGGTTTTAATTTTCCTGTTAAACTATTATTAAGAAATTGTTTTGGAGATTTACTCTCTGAGTAGGATTAGCTAACCTACATTTTTCATTTGGATAAATGGTTCTTTAATTAGAAACCAAGATTAAGGGAATAGTTTCCCATTGCTTTATATAGTGTAGAGAAGGTATGTGAAAATGCCAAATGAAAGTTTTCCTCATGCTAGTGAGGAGCAGGGAAACAAGAGGAAATTATAATATGTTAAGGGAAAGGATTCTGTTCATCCAGCGTGCCTGCTTTTATCTTCAATTCTGGAAGTCTCTGCCGGCATTTTTTTTTTTTTTCTAATTCCCTATTCTTGTCGTGCCAGAAGTTGCCTATTTCTGGCAAAATGTTCATTACTGGCTGGGGGTGCAGCAAGAAATCTTTTGCCAGAGAATTAAGCAAGCAGAAGTCTGTCAAAACAAATATTCTAGTTTGAAAATATAGTCCTGTAGGGGGAAGGGGGAGGGGTGGATAGTGGAAGAGGCCAGGGCATGTTCTAAGGCTGGGTATTTATTTCATAAGAATTCTGTGTCCTAAAAGATTGTTGCTGGTAGGAGTGCTGGAAAAAACAGGATTGTGGTACATTAAATGTACCGATGAGCAAGGATGGATTTTCTGGGGATTTTTGGTTTGCTCTTGTGTTTGGTATTTAGCTCCTATAATGACAGCCTTTGCTAAAAGTGAAACATTTGATAACAAATAGCCTTTTAATTTAATTGAAGAGGAATTTAACAAAACTTATGTTTACATGGAAAAACTCTCAGGCCTGAGGATATTAAACATGTATAAATAAACATGCACATAAACACACAGTCCACTTCATAAGTTGGAAATGCCAACTTTATGTAATTTCAGTCTTAAAAGTATTGGCCTATTGATTCTGAAAAAGCACAATCTTTTTTTTCTTCCCAACTTTTCCTTGTACCTCTCTCTTGTTACTTTAAAAGAAAATCATTTTATAGAAGAATGATGATAGATTAGATAGATGTAATGTTTTGGGGTTTCTTTGCTGTTTAGTTGCTTAAATCTATTATAATTTTGCTCTTCAAGTTAGAGAAACAGAGACTGATGTTTGTGTTACTTTCCACTGGGATATGGGGTGGGATTAACCATATTAAGCTCCAAGGATGAAAATCGTTGCACACAGAGGTGGATTTTGAAGATTTCCTGACCATATATCTGCCTACAAATGATGCTATTTTTTGAAAGAATTTTAAAAACTAAAATGTCCTGCATTGTAATTTTGAAGTAAGTGATATACATAATAGAATGTCTTCATAATAAAGAAAAGCCCTCAAAGTAGTATTAATGAAATGCAGACTGCTTTATTCTTGTCTCCTTTTAGGCAAGTTTGAGACTAGCTGCCATCTAGGCAATTCAGGGAACACATATGTGCCTTCTTCTGAAGTAGTGGGCATAAACTCTTTTCTTGCTCTTTGATTTTCCAATTTGATGTACTTTAGTTACTGGAAGAAACATTAATCAATATACTTAATATAGTAATTCAAAAGAATAAAATTTTTTGGAAGGGCTGAAAAGATCATGGTGCACCATTGGATTTGCCTTTAGTAAATGTAACATTTGTTTTCTAAAGAATTATAACAACATACTTAAATTCCAGAACAGTAAGCAAAATAGCTTAAGTTCACTGACTTGAAAAAACATTCTTTTATACTGCACGGTTCTAAAATAAATACTTAAAAGAAACAGAGAGCAAGCCATTCTATCTTGGATTTCATTTTCCTTCAGATAGAACAGCTAGAACAAACATTCTTGCTAGTTAACATTGCCTGTGTTTTTATGAAGTTAATAACTGACCTGTCAATCATGTCCTATATAAATACGGTAGTTGAATGCTTTCTGCTTTAGAAGCACTTTTATTTACAAGAGCTGCCAGCCAAGATTTCCAAAGGACTCCACGGGCTGTTTGCTTTGATCTGTTTTGAGGGCTGGTCTCTTTATACCTGTTGGTTCGCTATTTATGATACCTTTGTGTAATCAGGTATGGGGAGAGCAGATGTGCAGAATAAACACGTCCTAAGGAAACCAAGGCTCAAGAGAAATCATGTAATTATGCACCAACAGCTTTAAAAAGAGAGAGAGGGAATATTTCCTTAAATCAACTGAGTTGCTGTTATGACAAGAGAACAGATGTTGTGGTATTCACCCCAGAAAAGGAAAAGATGCTCTCTTAAATCTGTGTCTGTAATGAATGGAGGTGGTGTGTTTATCCCTACCCTTCAAATTGTTGCTCTCCTTTTAAATTTTTAAATTGCTGAGATGTTGCAGCTCCTCTCAGTTGACTTTTTACCTTTGACCTTTTTTCGTTTGCTCCTTCCCTCACAAATGTTTACCACATGTCTCTATCCAAATAATCGTCTCTCTGTGGGAAGGGTTACCTTTGCATTTTTGAACTGAAAGTTGCCTTTTTATGTTTAAGGAAGGTTTCAGAAAGGGATGACTTTTTATTGTTGTGTGTTTTTTTATTTTGATTTGGGGTCCGCCTCCTAAGGGATCCTGAAAGCCAAATCCATCTTTGTATCCCCCACTATGCCAAGCATAGTGCCTCTGATAGTGTAAGGCTCAATCATTAAAGAATGACAGAAATTAAGAGAAACCCAAGTCCTTTCGTCTTTTTTCCAAATTGACCTATTGATCTTTTGGTTTCTTTCATTTTTCAATTAAATGTTGCCGTAATAATTCCTGTACATTATATTTACATATTGCTTTTCTCTAGGAATCTGAATGTTTTAATATATTGGAGAGGTGCTTAACTTCTATTTTACTTTAAAATTGGAAAACTTCCCCTACTTTTTCTAAAGTAGAAAACTCCCTATCACTTTCCAGTGCTCTACTGATTTAGAGATTTCTAGGCACTTGGTGTTTCCCTGCGACTTTGGGCAATTCTCTTTATTCTTTTCATTCATTTCAATTTTACTGACATCTTTTGGTCAGCAACTTTTCCTCTTGTGACACTGGCATGAACCTTAGACTTTCTAAGGAAGGGTGCCTGAACATGTCCGAAGGTTTAGAGAGCAGGTCTTTTATTAACTATTTTCTCCTTGCTGTCATTGCTCAGAAAAGTTTCAAAATCCATTGCCTTGAGCTGATATGATTGCTACTTATTTGATTCCTTATTTATAGTTTTACTTTTTTTTTGTTTTGCTTTTTCTTCCAATTTTATTGAGACATAATTGACATATAGCACTGTATAAGTTTAAGGTATATAGCATAATGATTTGACTTACATACTTCAAAAAATGTTTACCACAGTAAGTTTAGTAAATCTGTCATCTCATATAGATACAAAATTACAGAAATGGAAAAAAATATTTTCCATGTGATAAAAATTTAGGATTTACTCTCTTAACAACTTTCATATTTAACACAGAGCACTGTTAATTATATGTATCATGTTGTACATTATATCCCTAGTATTTATTTGTCTTATAACCAGAAGTTTATCCCTTGTGACCACCTTCCTCCGGATTGTAACCACCCCCATCTCTGTTAACCACAAATCCGATCTGTTTTTTTTGTGAGTTTGTTTGTTTGCGTGTTTTTGAAGTATAATTGACCTACAACACTATGTTAGTTCCTGTTACACAATATAGTGATTTAGTATTTCTAAACATTTCAAAATAAGTCCAGTTAGTGCTGTGTCACCATAACGATTTTAAATGCTAGCTTATATAAGATAATCAAAGTATAAAATCCAGCCTCAGATACTGTATTTTCAGCATATTTAGCAGCCTTCTCCAGATAATCACTTGCCATAGTGTAGAATCATTTTGTAAACTTCAAGGTGGATTAAAGCTTGTCTTTATATTCTGGTGGCTCAGTTGGTAAAGAAACTGCCTGCAATGTGGAAGACCTGGGTTCGATCCCTGGGTGAGGAAGATCCCTGGAAAAGGAAATGGCAACCCATTCCAGTATTCTTGCCTGGAAAACCCCATGGACAGAGGAGCCTGGTAGGTTACAGTCCATGGGGTCACAAAGAGTCGGACACGACTGAGAGACTTCACTTCACTTCACTTTTATATTCTGGACTCCCTCTTCACAACTTGTGGGGTCAAAAGTGGGAAAGTCCTGGGGTCACCTGGAGCCAGTGAGAGCAAGAGAGAGCAGTCATGTCACCTTTGTTGAGGTGCAAGACTCTAAAAGGTATGAAATTGCCCAAATTACATTTGAGCATTCTCAAGCCTTTGATTGCAGAACCTCTGTTAGAAGTTGAGTGGCACAGGGCGGCCCAAGATCAGGTCAGAGAAGGAATCAGGAATAAGCTGGAGTCAGCCAGGCCCCAGACACCGTGGAGGAGACTGCCTTTTCTGCATGATGTGCGCAGGGACAGTTTTGAAAGTCCATGGTACTGCTTAGTTGGCAAACTAGTGGAAGGAAAGTCCCCTCCAATATTTTCATTTTGCATTCGTCCAAGGCTCAAACCTAAATTAAATTTTCTGAACAAAGACCCTATTAACACACACCATCCAGACTGATGACTAACAGCTCTTCCTTCCAGGTCCATAAGGAAATCTATAATGCTTTATGCAAAAATAAAGACCCTAGTCAGGGGCTTTCCAGGTGGCCCAGTGGTAAAGAATCCGCCTACTAATACAGGAGACATGGGTTCAGTCCCTGGGTCAGAAAGATCCCCTGGAGTAGGAAATGGCAGCCTGCTCCAGTATTCTTTCTTGCCTGGAAAGTCCCATGGACAGAGGAACCTGGCGGGCTACAGTCTTTGGGGTCACAAAGAGTCAGAAGTGACTGAGTACATACTTTTCAACAGAATAAAGATTTATTTAAAAATTTTAAAAAGACCCTAGTCAAATTTGGAGGGGGGATTGAGTAAGGTGTGGTTAGGACCGAGTTTGCCTTAAAGAAGTCAGTTTTCAGTGCTGTGTAAAATGAGCCTTTCCAGTGGCTGCTGCATATACTCAAGTATATGTGATTGAGTGGTCTCAAACTTAGTCACAGTGATAGGATTTTATTTAAAAATCTATGAAAGTATTACTGGCTTTTACATTTTTGAAACTTTGCTGAGAAAAATTCCTTCTTTTAATTCTTTCGTGTGGACAGTATAGACTTGGCCTAAAAATGTTTATGACAGACCTAAACACAGTTTTTCCCTCATGTGACCAAAACTTCAAGTAGCGTTCCAGTATTGGAGAAATCAGGTTGAAATCCATTAGCGTGGCATTCAGGGCCTTGCACGGTCCAACCTGCCCTCTGCCAGCAGAGCCCTAGACTTCTGCCTTGTCCCCAGGCAGGGCTTACCCAGCTCCGCCTCTGTGCCGTCTTGTGCAGCCTCATCTCCTCCACATACTTCCTCTACTAGAAGCTCTTCACGCCTCGGGAAAGGGAACCCCTCGCTGTCCTGCAAGGCCAGGCGTCACCTGGACCAGTTGAGGGACTAGTGGAAGGAAAGTCCCCTCCAATATTTTCATTTTGCATTCGTCCAAGGCTCAAACCTATAATTAAATTTTCTGAACAAAGACCCTATTAACACACACCATCCAGACTGATGACTAACAGCTCTTCCTTCCAGGTCCATAAGGAAATCTATAATGCTTTATGCAAAAATAAAGACCCTAGTCAGGGGCTTTCCAGGTGGCCCAGTGGTAAAGAATCCGCCTACTAATACAGGAGACATGGGTTCAGTCCCTGGGTCAGAAAGATCCCCTGGAGTAGGAAATGGCAGCCTGCTCCAGTATTCTTTCTTGCCTGGAAAGTCCCATGGACAGAGGAACCTGGCGGGCTACAGTCTTTGGGGTCACAAAGAGTCAGAAGTGACTGAGTACATACTTTTCAACAGAATAAAGATTTATTTAAAAATTTTAAAAAGACCCTAGTCAAATTTGGAGGGGGGATTGAGTAAGGTGTGGTTAGGACCGAGTTTGCCTTAAAGAAGTCAGTTTTCAGTGCTGTGTAAAATGAGCCTTTCCAGTGGCTGCTGCATATACTCAAGTATATGTGATTGAGTGGTCTCAAACTTAGTCACAGTGATAGGATTTTATTTAAAAATCTATGAAAGTATTACTGGCTTTTACATTTTTGAAACTTTGCTGAGAAAAATTCCTTCTTTTAATTCTTTCGTGTGGACAGTATAGACTTGGCCTAAAAATGTTTATGACAGACCTAAACACAGTTTTTCCCTCATGTGACCAAAACTTCAAGTAGCGTTCCAGTATTGGAGAAATCAGGTTGAAATCCATTAGCGTGGCATTCAGGGCCTTGCACGGTCCAACCTGCCCTCTGCCAGCAGAGCCCTAGACTTCTGCCTTGTCCCCAGGCAGGGCTTACCCAGCTCCGCCTCTGTGCCGTCTTGTGCAGCCTCATCTCCTCCACATACTTCCTCTACTAGAAGCTCTTCACGCCTCGGGAAAGGGAACCCCTCGCTGTCCTGCAAGGCCAGGCGTCACCTGGACCAGTTGAGGGCCTCCTTTGCCTTTGCTCTGCATTTCCAAATGGGCCCGCCTGCTGCTTGCCTCCCATCTCTGAAGCTGGCCTTCCCTGAACAGCCCTTTATAGGGTCTCCTCTCTGCACTGGCTCTTACCACGCCCGTCCTTCAGCCACGCTTTGTTTTGATCTCTGCCTTACTTTTCACACTTGATTTGAAGTCCCTGAGACTTAGCATTGTATCTTCTATGTGCCAGTATCCTCCAGAGCACTTAGCCTACTGCTGGCACATGTTTATCCTTGCCTTGACTGGTGCTTGTCTAGGCCCAGGACTTGGTCATTAGCAGTTTGTAAAGACTGTGAGCTATTTTCAGAACCACTGGGCACCTTTGTACACCAGGTTTATTGTCTGGCTTGTCGGCCCAGTCGTGGAGATGTCAGACTCAGTTCTGTCCAGAAAACCTGTCTTCCAAATCTTTGCATGAACAGAACAGTGTTAGAGTCACACTCTGGAGTAGTTTCACCTGGGCCCTGCCAAATCTTTCTTATGCTGACGAGTCGACCCATGTGGGGTGTTCCTCAGATCTCCTTTCAGCCTTTTGGGGTACTTTTATTCTTAATTAAAGGTAAGCTTATTTCTAAGACCTTTCTTGAACCGAAGGCAAGTGATTATTCATTAAATGTTTACTTTCTTGATGTTAATTCACTTCAGTGGGTGATAACTCAGGTGGGATTATGCCTTGACAGTGATCTGACAAGGTCGTTGTTCATGGTAGTTATTGACTTTTCCAGTGTGAACCTTTACAGTGTAGCAAGAAGCCAGCATCCTGGTGTCTGAGCCATATAAGGAACTGGCTTTCTTTTAATTTTGTGTTTTGAGTTTGAGGAAGAGGCAGGCTATGCCAAGTTGGGACTTTCAAGACTTCAGTGCTTAATTCATATGATCTGAAAATTACTGGCAAAATTACTGCTTTAGCAAAGTATAAAATCAAGTCTTAGAATAGCAAATGCCCTGGTATGACTGACACAGCATGCTTTAAAGGCTTCTGAAAGCATGGGCTGGACTCTGGAAGATTTTAATGGGCTAGTGTGAACCCTGTGCCCACAGCAGTCAGTCCTTCATGTTAGTTAGAATGCTTTTCGACACCCCTGTGTTTATTCATTCAACAAATAATTTTTGAGCACCAGCTAGGAGCAAGGCATTGTTCCAGGTTCTTGGGGTACAGTGATGAACAGTTACCAAGTATTTCACTGCTCTATTATTTTGAATTCTAATCTGTCTCCCCTTACTGGGGTGTCAACTCCTTGAGGTCAGTCTTTCCCTTATTCACTGCTCTATCTCCAGTACCTAGAGCAGTGCCTGACACATAGCAGAAGCCTCGTCAATATTTATCAGTGGAGGAGGCAGGTTCTACAATGAGGGAAGGAAGGGTTGCTGCTATAATGGCCCACTGGGGATACAGGTAATCTGGGCTTTGAGGAATCCCGTAAGACAACCTAGAGCAAGAAAGAGAAGGAAAGGATATGCAGTATTTACCTGGGAAAGAACAGGTGACTGCTCCTGCGCCGAAGTCTGGGGGTAACATGAACCAGCACTATACACCGGTGCTCTGCAGAGTGCAAGGGAGGTGTGGCCTGAGACGAGGTGAGGACCTTGTCTGCCATCTTGAGGACATAGGAGCAAGGTAAGTATTTTAAGCACAGGTGTAACAGGATTAGATTTGTGTTAGTTTGATTGTTTTGGCCACTGTGTAGAGAACACAGTGAAGCTGAGTTGGAAGTAAAAGTTGAAGACTGGGAGATCAGTTTGTTTGAGTAGTTCTGTTTGTTAAGATAACGTAGCCTGATGATACCCAGACATTTAAACTTCATGAACCAGCTGAAAAAAGGACATTAAAAAACACCTCACTTGTCAGAATCATTTCCTAAAATAAAGGCCATTTTAATATACATGCTCACTAATACACATGCACCACTCACAGGAGAATCTCAAATAAATGGAACCATGCACCACTCACAGGAGAGTCTCAAATAAATCTCAAATAGGTATTTAAATGGAACGTGTTTTGCTCTATGTGCATTGCCCTGGTTTTTCTCCTTTTCCTTCTCAGTGGGCACCTGTGTGGTCTGGGTAGTCTGAGTTAGACTAGCAACAGTGGAAATTGAAGTGAATAGAATAAAGAGAAAGGAGATAGAATCAGCAAAAATTGATGATTTCAAAGTACTTTCAGGTCTCTCACTTTATTTGATAGTAACAGGTAAGGAAAGTAGGTTAGGTATAAAAGTGAAAGTGGCTATGTCGTGTCTGACTCTTTGTGACCCCATGGACTATACAGTCCATGGAATTCTCCAGGCCCAAATACTGGAATGTGTAGCCGTTCGCTTCTCTGGGGGATCTTCCCAACCCAGGTATCGAACTCAGGTCTCCCGCATTGTGGGTGGATTCTTTACCAGCTGAGCCATAAGGGAAGCCCAAGAATACTGGAGTGGGTAGCCTATCCGTTGTCCAGCGGATCTTCCCAACCCAGGAATCAAACCAGGGTCTCCTGCGTTGCAGGTGGATTCTTTACCAACTGAGCTTTCAGGGAAGCCTGGGGTTAGGTATAATTATCCCCATTTCATACATGAGGAAACTGAGACTTGGAACTTAGGCGACTGACCTGAGTCACGTATGTGAGTGATAGCAGAACTGAAATCACCGTTGAAGTAGTGTGGAACTCTGAACTTGTGGCTTCCTTACCCCACCCCTTTTTGTCTTTTTTTCAAGTTTCAGGGAAAAATGGAAAAGGAATCGTGAGCTCCCTGTGAGTCATGTCTTCTAGGGCAAAACATATGATATTGTCCATCCTTAGAATAAAGCAATATTTTAGTGATGACTGATTCATCCTTATTTTGCAATGCACATCATCCATTACCAATCCATGAACTTGAGTAACCCTTTTTAAGTTAGGCCAGAGGACACTGAGAGGCTTCTTTGGCTATATTCTCATTTTATCCTGTGTTACTCTTTGTCCTTTCTATAAATAAGCCTTGGGCACCCTATTTATGAATTTTCGTGGGGGGTGTGAGGCTTTGTGTATATGTCAGGGTATTTATCTCCTACCACCTGGCTTGTTGTTTTTTTTCCCTTTTCTTCCTCAAGTGTACTTGCAGATCAGAGTTGGTACTATACAATTTTTTTAAAGAATGGTATAGATTTTATAATGTGCTACCCCCGTTGAAGGGTAAAGAAAAGAAGTGGAAGTAAATATAAAGAACGAAATTGGACTGAAAGAGGAAAAGATGAAGCCATAACAATTTGAATTGGACAAAAGGAAAAAATGTACTAGAAAATATTTGTGGGCAGTTCCCTGTAAATGGCTTTATAAACAACATTTTTGGTGTGTAATCACAAAATCCTCTGACCTATGAAACACCAGTTTAATGGAATTAATTAAAAATAAGATGGAATGCCAAAATTTACATATGAAAACTGTTAGTGACTGTTCCTTCAATTAGTTATTTTATTTAGTGTTTTAGCGATCATTTTTGTAAGCTCCTTGTTTTCTGGCAAATTTGGAGACTTTTTGGAAAACTATTAGAAA
This sequence comes from Madoqua kirkii, assembly GCA_006408675.1. Classification (NCBI taxonomy): domain Eukaryota; kingdom Metazoa; phylum Chordata; class Mammalia; order Artiodactyla; family Bovidae; genus Madoqua; species Madoqua kirkii. The sequence goes on along the minus strand of SJYC01111169.1, from coordinate 15,368 downwards.
GACTTTATTCCCATAAAGACTCAACTGCTAGATGGTCTATTGTAATCACAAATAATTATGAGAAATATGATCTTCCTTTTCCAAGGATGAAATATACTTTTATTGAAGCACCGGCACCTATTTTTATGTATGTTCAGTTATGGAAGTGTCCGTTTTTACTAGTAGAATGGGCATATCCAAAATAAATACTACTTTCTTAGAATGTATGAGTGGAAGAATGTGAGAGCAGCATTGTGTACCATCGTTTTTATTGTCTCACACAATCCTGTGTGTGTGTATGTGTGTTGTTTGTATGTAGATATCCTAACCACGTTTTTTTTCTACCAATATAGATCCATTCATCCCACTTTATGGCTTTCTTCCTGGCCTTTGACTCTTATATTTATAATTTAATGTGTGACTACTGTAAAAGTGCAGGTATTAACATACTCAAAATGCTATGTAAAAGTTTTTGTGCCAAACCCAAGTTTTACCCATATTTTCAGTGCCTGCACGTCTTGTGTTTTTAAAAGCTATTTGTATGGCAAGACTGAAAGTGACTTATGTTCTCTGGTACTCTTGGGTCTTGGACTCTCAGAGTATATTGACCTTAATTGTAATTTGTTCTAATCCCCTTTCTATTCCTTTCATCTCCTCTTTTATAAAGTGGGGAGAGGAACAAAGACAGCAGCGTCACAGGAGCCAAGGCCAAAGAACAATGCACGTATAACTGATGAGAAGATAGTGCATTAGATTTGTCTATATATTATCTCATTTCTCACAGTAAATCCACAAGTAGGTACTATTATTCCCATTTTACAGAAAACAAAGGGGAAAGTTACTCCGCAAGGATTCATAAATCACCCAAGGTTAGTTACACTGCCAATAAGTAGTCCTCCTCTGGTCTGGCTGATTCTAAATCTTTGCTCTTTCTCTTCGTTGTGTTTCCTCATTTCAACTCCACCACAGAATAAATAATCTATGGAACACAGTTTCAGATTTGAAGCCATGATGTAGTAGAGGCCTTTTCTAAAATAAAATGTTGTGAGTATTGTGTAAAAATATTTTGCTGTTGAAAATAGGCTTAATGTAGGCAGATAAGTAATATTTGAACTGCCCTAGTTTATGTCATATTTTTATCTTTGAACTCATGGCATTATTTTACTTTTAATATAATTATATAGTTAAGATGAGTGTTTGACTTAACATTTGTGAGTTTTATACATCTTTAAGACTTTACTTGTAGGTATTTATGTATTTCAAATATTTACTGGGAAGTATCTTTGCAAAGTGGAGTGAAACATTTTACCAAGTTCCTAGTTTCAATGAGTCTCTGTTGGGAAAGGTTAAATAGCACTGTAGAGTAGTCTTTTGGAATTCAGGCAATTCCTCTGCTCAAATAACAGTGAGTATAATTGACAGTCTTAGTAATAAGGTCATAAAGTCAAAAAGAGTTACCACAGTGTGGTCAGCACTTTGACCATAAGGAACAGTATGTAAAAGTTGGTTAACTAAAAGGATTTCCTGCCTTCTTAGTAACTATTGTGTCTCTGTTTCTTTAGAGTCATAGCCAGACTGGAAAGAAGGGAAAAATCTTTTATGGTAGAACATTTAGCATTTAGAATTGGTGTTCTTTAGATTCACATGATGAAAAGCTTCCACGAAGAAAAGAAAACCAGAAGCTATCTTTTGAATAAAATGCCTTTCTGCTATGTTACTTATTCAGGGTGGTCTTCATTGTGCCGTTTTTTTTTTTCTTGGCCCGTTTTCTAAACCCTGTTTGACACATTATGGAACTTCATGTTTTTAACTGATAGATTTATTCTTTGCGTTGGAATGTGTATTTGTGCAACAGGAAGAGAGGTACTATAATCACTCCAAGAAACAGCTTCCACCTGAAGTTTATAATCAGAATTAGAAGAAGAATATTTTTTTAAAAAAGGAATTGAATAGAAGCAAATATAACATAGTGGCCAGAAGAAAACTTAAAATGAAAAAAGGTAGATTAACATTCTCAGAGAAATGAGATGAAATTGATTACATGAAATAAAAACAGGATGATATTTCTAAAAGAGCAATCAGAATAAGAAAGAGCTATAGGGAATTAGAAAATATGATAGCCCTCAAAAAGTCTACAGGCAATAAATGCTGGAGAGGGTGCAGAGAAAAGGAAACTGTCTTACACTGTTGGTGGGAATGCAAACTAGTACAGCCACTATGGAAAACAGTCTAGAGATTCATTAAAAAACTGGAAATAGAACTGCCATATGACCCAGCAATCCCACTGCTGGGCATACACACCAAGGAAACCAGAACTGAAGGAGACACGTGTATCCCAGTGTTCATCACAGCACTGTTTACGATAGCCAGGATATGGAAGCAACCTAGGTGTCCATCAGCAGATGAATGGATAAGAAAGCTGTGGTACATATACACAATAAAAAGAATGCATTTGAATCAGTTCTAATGAGGTGGATGAAACTGGAGCCTATTATATAGAGTGAAGTAAGTCACAAAGAAAAACACCAATATATGTAACACATATATATGAAAAAACGCATATATATGGAATTTAGAAAGATGGTAACGATGACTCTATATGCGAGACAGCAAAAGAGACACAGATGTAAAGAACAGTCTTTTGGACTATGGGAGAAGGCAAGGGTGGGATGATATGAGAGAATAGCATTGAAACATGTCATATGTGAAACAGATCGCCAGCCCAGATTCAGTGCATGAGACAGGGTGCTCAGGGCTGGTGCACTGGGATGACCCTGAGGGATGGGGTGGAGAGGGAGGTGGGAGAGGGGTTCAGGATGGGGAACACATGTATACCCATGGCTGATTCATGTGCCTCCAATTAAATAAATTTTAAAGAAAGAAAAAAAAAAAGATGGAAGACAGAATAAAAGAACCCTATCAGAGGGAAAACTCAAGAGATCAAGAGAGATGGAAGGTGGGAAAGGGATTAAAAAAATCAGAGGATTATTTTAGGCAATTCAATATTCTGCTTAACAAGAGTTCTAAGGGAGAGCAGAGGGATTTCCCTGGCAGTCCAGTGGTTAAGACTCTGTACTTCTACTACAGGGGCAGAGGTTCTATTTCTGGTCAGGGAACTAGATCCCCCACGTGTATGGTACAACCAGAAAAAGTGAGGGTAGGGGGACAGGAGATTGGAGCAGAGCAAAGTAAGGGCAGGAAATTGTCAAAAAAACAGCACAGAAAATTTTCTTGGAACTTAAGGACACACATTCTGGTACAGTGACTGAAAAACAATCCACACCGAGACACAATACATCATTATGAAATTTCTAAAATTTTGTAGATTTAAGAAAAACAAAAACAGTTCACATATGGAGAATTAAGGATCAAAATGAGAGCAGACTTAGAAGATAGAAGAATACCTTTAACATTCTGATGGAGTATGATTACCTTTCTTTTATTTTGTATTCAGCTAGATTATTGATCAAATATGGAGGTAAAGTAATAGATTATATTTTTATTCCAAACATTTAAAAAAATTAGTCACAAGGGACTTCCCTGGGTGTCCTGTAGTTAAGACTTCACCTTCCAATACAGGAGGTGCAGGTTTGATCCCTGGTCAGGAAGCTAAGATCCCGCATACCTCAGGGCCAAAAAACCAAAACTTAAAAGAGAAGCAACATTGTAACAAATTCAATAAAGATCTTAACAATAGTCTGCATCCAAAAAAATTTTTAAATAAAATTAAGGACAAGAAAAACTTGATTTTTCTCTTTATACTTACAGGATCTAAATGATTTGTAAAACACCGATTTTTTTTTTAAATGAGAGTTCTGAACAATATTCAACATAAACCTTCCTGTTGACCATTTCCTCCAAAACAGCTATGTGTATTATATGTATAATTTTAATGTTTTTATACACGTATAGAAAAGGTCTTGAATGGGGCAGTGTGATATTTCTTTTACTACTTACACATTTATATATTGTTTGGGTTTTTTTAATGAGCTTATATTAATAGTAATTAATAGAGTATAACTCAAAAGAGGGGAAAGAGACGAGACATGATTTATTCCTTAATTTATTTTTAAATGAAGGCAGCGCATGCTATGTCTGTCTCTTCTACTAGGTGCTATAGGAGATGCAGTTGAAGTAGCAAACACAGCCTCAGCCTTTTGAAGGGTTTTGGGTCTGGCTGTTAAGGGGAAACATGCATGGCAGAGAATGGCTCCCAGCCGTATTGAAAGCCTGCCTCGGTGTGATCTCAGGGTACAGGCTGCTTTCAGAGCCAAACATATGGCTTTCCAGGGTCTGTGAAGAGGTGGTACCCTACTTCCTTGAGAGTATTAAAAAAAAACAAAACAAGCATTCGTGAGAACACCAAACGCAGAGCCCTGATTCTGGAATGTCTAATTTAATAAATTTCGTTTGCATTTCTACAGAAACCAACATGTTTCCAGCTTCCAAACCCAGGAGCCAAAGGTTAGGATTTTAAATAATAATAATAATAATGAGTTATACTTATTCCAGATTAGTTTTCTGGCTCTCCAAAAAATAAATGGCTAAGATGTCCAAAGTGTTCTTTTTACAACTCTGCCAAATGCTGGCTTTCCCTCTTCGTCTGGAGATCCAGCCAATCTGTTGAAAATTATCCCATCTTTTTGAGTACTTCCAGGCAGTTGTTCAGAGAGAAGACTAAATCCTGCAATCTAAGATGGATATAGAGACTCTTAAATACTTTCACAGCAGAAGAAATCATTCTCTGATTTCTGAGTCTTATTTCCTCTAACTATGAATTTGGGAAAACATACACTGGACATCACGTCATACCTAGTTATAGACAATGTTCTGGGAGTGTGACATTTGCCTGATGACTCCTTGGTTTTTTGGTTTTGTTTTGTTTTTTTCCCTTGTAAATAAGCCTTGGCCTGAGTATAAACTTACAAAAAACATGGATTCACTAGGGAGAAGCCCTTGAGTCTGAATAAGAACAAATAAACACACTCTCTTTTCTGGTTTGATTTGCATGAGACTAAACGGATTTTTTCCTTTATATTTTTGTTTTTAGTGTTTTTGAGGGTAGGGTTGTGGTGGTGAGAGTGGTTAAGGGTATTGTGGCATACTAGGAAGATTCTCTTAATTTGAATACAGGGGAGATGAGACTTATTAGATCAAATGGAGTATCTGTGATCCATTGACCTCTGAAAATGCTTTTTAAGGGCAGATGGATAGATTTTTAAGGATTAGTTTGTTGCCAGTTTGCCTGCACATCTACTCCATTTAAAGGTGTTGAGTGGGCCTGGCTCAGTGTATGGAAGTAGAAGCTTAGGTAGGGAATCTTAGTCTAAGTTGACCGGGGCTGATTGACAGCAGGGGAGAGATGGCTATCTGATCCCATCACGAGGACATGAACTCCTTTGAAAACTGGCCTGTCTGGGCCACAGTGTCCTCTCCTCATTAAGCAGATGCCCAGTACAGGATGAGTGGATTACCTGTGTAATGGAAACCCTAAAAATGTCTAGTGGCTGGATTGGGAAACAAGAGAATTGGATTCTAGTCCTGAATTTTCCCCCAACTTCTATTTTGAATTTGGGAAACTCAGTCCTTCTGAGCATGGGTTTCTTCATCTGGAAAATTAAATGATTAGAGTAGCAGACCTTCTCTGAGGGTCCCTCCTGTTCTGCTGTGTTCCTTGAAGTCTGGACTCTGTTGCCACCTTCCTCATGCTTTAGTAATATGAATTTGGCAAATTCATATTAGTCTTAGTGAAAATGTCCATAACGTTTAGAGTAGGATCTTGAAAAAAGTAGTTGAGTGAAAGCATTACAGGGATAGAAACCAAGAAATTTTTATTCTGAAATATTGGACCTTTTTTAAAATTAGTCTGCTGCTGCTGCTGCTGAGTCGCTTCAGTCGTGTCCGACTCCGTGCGACCCCATGGACTGCAGCCTACCAGGCTCCTCTGCCCATAAATTAGTCTATTAATTGTTAATGAGTGAAAGAGAAGTTTATAGGTGATTTCTTGCTACAATTTTTGGATGAGGATGAGACCAGTTCAACACTGAACTTTTGGCATGTTTAGTGCATTTGCTTGACTATAGTTTTAATGTCTATATGATATTCTTTCAGTTTGGTTGCTCAGTCTTGTCTAATACTTTGCCCCCGTGAACCGCAGCATGCCAGGCCTCCCTGTCCATCACCAACTCCTGGAGTCCACCCAAACCCTTGTCTATGGGTTGGTCATGCCATCCAACCATCTCATCTTTCCATCATTCCCTTCTCCTCCTGCCCTCAATCTTTCCCAGAATCAAGGTTTTTTCAAATGAATCAGCTCTTCCCATCAGGTGGCCAAAGTATTGGAGTTTCAGCTTCAACATCAGTCCTTCCAATGAACACCCAGGACTCCTTTAGAATGGACTGGTTGGATCTCCTTGCAGTCCAAAGGACCCTCAAGAATCTTCTCCCACATCATAGTTCAGAAGCATCAATTCTTCTGCGCTCAGCTTTCTTTATAGTCCAACTCTCATGTCCATACATGATAATTCTTTAGAATTACCAAATAAGAGCTTTTTCATCCTGTTCTTATTTTGAGAGTCAGACTCTTGGGAAATGGACACTTATGGTTGAAAAGAAGACAGCCTGTCTTTTCATAGAGCAAGATTTGTGGAGGGAATTCTGAGAAAACAATAAGAAGGGAGCACTGAGTGTCCTATGTACTAGCACCATTTTAGGTGTTGAGGTTAAAGAAGAAATAAGACAATTTTTAGTCTCAAGGATCTAACTTCCTAGTGAGAGGAGACAGACCTGGAACATGTTTTAATAAAACAACAGTAACTATTAATGTTACAGAAAAGATGAAATATCATAGGGACTTATAGGCAGTGACAGATGGAGTATGCTTTCTTAAAAAGAGAGATTTGGAAAGTTGGGAATAAAAGGAAGTAAGAAGATAAGGAGTATGGACCGCTATCTTGAGTTTTACTGTCTTCCAGAGCCCCTCTAAACTGTGCCTCGTGGGCTCACATAGATATATCAGAGCCTGTACATCAGAGCCTGTGCTTGCTAAGGATAAGAGGGAGGCCAAACTGATGATCTCTCACCCTAACCCTGCTCCCATCAGAACAGTTCTGGTTTGTTGTTGTTTTTTCTAATGTTTTAAATATTGGGATTATAGTTGAAAAAATATGGTCCATTGCTTTAAAGATTTGGAAAACAACTGCCTGGAATAAACCAGTTATGTTCACTCTTGCCCTGAGGGTCTTAACTCTTAGGTTTTTACAGTTGTACGAGGCAAATACGGTTCTCACTCCCTCTCCTCACCCCAGAGACATCAGTTCTTAATCCGTAGAACCTGTAAATGTTACCTTGTAAGCAAAGGGGGTCTTTGTATGATCTTTCAATGAGGTGACTATCTTGGATTATTTGGTTGGGCCTTAATGCTATCACTGGTAAATGGAAAGCAGGGGAGATTTGTGAGACAAAGGAGGAGAAAGCAGTGTGACTGCAGAGGAGATTGGAGATGGTGGGAATGCCAGCAACTGTGCAGAACTGAAGAGGTGAGGGTCTGTATTCTCCCCTGGAACCTCTGGAGGGACAACTCTGACTCTTTGATTTGGGGACCATTGATAATGATTTCAGATTTCTGGCCTCCACAACTGTGAGAGGATAAATATAGAAGTCAAATTGTGAGTTCCTTGTTATCAGTGTCCTTTTTATTTAGCATTTTACCTTTTTCACAGAGTGTAACTCAGTGTCTCAAATGTTATAGCTGTGTTTCATTGCTACAAAACAAACATCCCCAAATGTAGTAGCTTAAAATAATGACAGTGTGTTGTGTTTTTTTTTAAGCTCTCACAGTTCTGTGGGTTGGCTGGGTTCGGCTGTGTGGTTCTTCTTTACCGTGTGGGGTCATCTGTGGCACTGACATGGCGGCATTCATCTGGGGCCTCAACTGAGGCAAGGATGCCTGGGCAGGCTAGTGAGGACTCTCGCAGAGTAGCCACGTCCTCAGGACAGTGAATACACAAGCTGCCAGGCCTTGTGAAGCCCAAGACACAGCTGGCACTGCATCACTTCCACTACGTCCTGCTGATTGGAGAACTCACAGGGCTCCTAGACCAGAGGCCAGGGGAAAGAAGATAGACCCGCCTCCTGAAGGGAAGGGGTCCTGCACAAGTAGGGAGACATAGGAACTGTCGGTGGCCATCTTTGGAAACAGTCTACCACAGACTGCTTTCACAATGATTAGTGAATGAACCCAGATATACTGAGATTTTTAGATGGGATTCAGTAAGAAACATTTCCTAAGAAAAAACCTTCTGATGTTTAAAAAAAAAAAAAATCCAGTAAAGGGAAGTCCCCTGGTGGTCTAGTGGCTAAGACTGTATGCTCCCAATGAAGAGGGCCCAGGTTTGATCCCTGGTTGGGGAGCTAGATCCCACATGCCACAGTTAAGAGTTCGCATGGTATAACTAAATAACACCCGGTGCAGCCAACGAAGTAAATAAATAAAACAGTTTTAAAAATCCAATATAAGCTGCCAGAATGGGACCTTGCACACATGAGAAATTCAAGGGATGCCTGCTTACTGACCAGCTGGCTGGGTAAGGACAGAAAACATATTTCCCAGCTCTCTTATGACCAGCGATTTCACAAGGAATAGGGCAGGGCATTTTCAGAACCAAGACCATTCACTTCCCTCCCTGGGTATTGCATGCTGCTGCTGCTGCTAAGTCGCTTCAGTCATGTCTGACTCTGTGTGACCCCATAGATGGCAGCCTACCAAGCTCCAGCCGTCCCTGGGATTCTCCAGGCAAGAACACTGGAGTGGGTTGCCATTTCCTTCTCCAGTGCATGAAAGTGAAAAGTAAAACTGAAGTCGCTCAGTTGTGTCCAATTCCTAGGAACCCCGTGGACTGCAGCCTACCAGGCTCCTCCGTCCATGGACATAGTGATGGCTAATTTTGTGATTTGGAAGCTTCTCCACCTGGAAGGCAGTTCCTGCAGGAAAGGGTTAGAAAAGCTTTCAACATGGCCAAGAATTCCATGGCTATCTACAGAGATTAGAAAGGTAGATGAGACTGGCAGGAGACCTGGTCAGAGTCTTTTAACTTCCTACACAGTTTGCCTGAAATTTAATAACAAGACTATAACAGGACTTCCTGGTGGATGCATCACAGTGATTATAAGTGCTTGTCGAGTGTGAGATTCTGACCCTGGGACCCCTGACATCCCTTTTATCCAATCCCTTATTCTTGTTTAGTTATTACAACTCTGGGAACGGAGTCAGAGATGGTTTTCTTGGTGGGATTCCAAATCCAGATTTCTTTTTATTAGTTGTTTCTATTTTTTGAGTTTGCATTTGATCATCCTTTGAAATGTGTGTGTGTGCACTTTGTCTTCTTTGTAGGTTTGTTTGCATTTGGGGGTACTATTTTGCTTAAGATGAGTTTGCTGTTTTTATCAGCAGTCACTGTGGCAAGGAGACATAGGCCCTTAGCTGATTTCTCTCCTCTGGGGTGGTTTTATAGACCAGAAACTGGGGAGTAGCTAGGTTTTAATAGTTTATTGGGTTCCTATTTGAAATACCAACTGAAAACCCCCAGGCTTTTGCCTTCACCCTTTGTTTTCATCTAATGACCAGTTTTATGGTGTTTTCTCCATGGCCTGTGAATAAGTCCAGGCTTTTTAAAACCAGGCACACACTCCACCTTTGCTGATATTTACTCTGCACCTCCTTGCTGCTGCAGGTTTTTGCTTGCCCTTGCTAGCTTCCTCTTTTTATACCTTTGTACATTACTCTGTTGATCCTGGTTCCTGGGAGGACTGAGAGCGAGAGGGAGTATATATGTAGGAACTGGGAGGCAGAGATACCTTATTTCAACATGTTTCCCCAAATACTTCTTTTCTTTGCATGACAGTTTTCATCCTGTGTGAAACTCAGAAGTGTGTGTGCTTCTGGCATTTCAACTAATTAGGACCCAGATCTCAAAGAGACATAGAAGCTTGCTGCACGTGAAGGTTTCTCTAGGCTGGTAGATGGCAGGGAGAGTTCATAGACTACCAAAATGACCAAAGGTCAGATGCAGTCCAACACTAGACTCTCTTGGCATTACCAAGATTAGGTGTGGAATGTGCAGACAAAAGGGCAGTGCTGGAATGAGGCTCTCTCACACATGGCTAGTTGTACTGGCTTGATGTCTGGATTAGTGCCCCAGGCCTGGGTTCAAACATAGGAGAAGCACAGAGAGTGTACCACACAGAGGCTACTGCATCAAAATGGGTTCAGATCCACGTGGACCAGTGTTCATATTTTAAGTGTAAAAAGCAGATTATATAGAGCAGTATATAAGAAGGAGAAAGGTATGACCAGACATCAAGACAGACTGGCCGCTAACTTCAGGTAGTATGATTGTGGTGATTTTTAGCTTTTTCTTTGCAATGTTCTTTATTTTTTCTCAATTTTTCTCAATAAATAAGAACTGTTAGAATAGATTTAAAATAGCTTTTAAAATAAAAACAAAATGGTGCCAGCTGGGCACTTTCTTTCACTCCATAAACCTCTCTTGCTAGCCTCTTTCATTCTCAGCCCCAGCTGGACTTTGGGGAAGTCCGTCCAGGAACACGGCAGCTAAGGATTGCCTTGGTGGAAACAACAGCCACCCTGTGCTCTGGGCACCTTGTTCTTGGTGTAGGACATGTTGATTTACTCAAGCAGCTTCTGTGTTTCCCCAGGAGCCTCTCATCCGTTGTGCTGGCATTATTCTTACCTGGTGGGATGGGAAACAACTCACCTTTTGATAGTTTGAAAAACCCAAGTTTAAAGCTGCTTATTCTCACCCTCTTTCCTGGCTTGTTTGTTTTCTCCTGTGTCTATCTGTTTTATCCCATTCAGAGTTTTTGCTATTCTCCTTTGTCTTCCTAGGACATTGAAATTATAGAGGTTCAGTTTTTCCTTTTTATCATTTCTCTTGTTTCTGGTAAAGTCGCTGGGCTAGTTTTTGGCCATATAGGTAAACAGGTTTGAAACACCTGTCGCTGGAGAATTTTGCCCCTAGTTCAATTCAGTTCAGTCTCTCAGTCGTGTCCGACTCTTTGCGACCCCATGGACAGCAACACGCCATGCCCCCCCGACCATCACCAACTCCCAGAGTTCACTCAAACTCATGCCCATTGAGTGGGCGATGCCATCCAACCATCTTATCTTCTGTTGTCCCCTTCTCCTCCCACCTTTAATCTTTCCCAGCATCAGGGTCTTTTCAAATGAGTCAGTTCTTCACATCAGGTTGCCAAAGTATTTGGAGTTTTCAGCTTCAACATCAGTCCTTCCAATGAACACCCAGGACTGATCTCCTTTAGGATGGACTGGTTGGATCTCCTTGTAGTCCAAGGGACTCTCAAGAGCCTTTTCCAACACCACAGTTCAAAAGCATCAATTCTTCGGCACTCAGCTTTCTTTATATCCAACTCTCACATCCATACATGACTACTGGAAAAACCATAGCCTTGACAAGACGGACTTTTGTTGGCAAAGTAATGTCTCTGCCTTTTAATATGCTGTCTAGGTTGGTCATAACTTTTCTTCCAAGGAGTAAGCATCTTTTAATTTCATGGCTGCAGTCACCATCTGCAGTGATTTTGGAGCCCAAAATAATAAAGTCTGACACTGTTTCCACTGTCTCCCCATCTATTTGCCATGAAGGGATAGGACCAGATACCATGATCTTCGTTTTCTGAATGTTGAGCTTTAAGCCAACTTTTTCACTCTCCTCTTTCACTTTCATCAAGGGGCTTTTTTAGTTCCTCTTTACTTTCTGCCGTAAGGATTGTATCGTCTGCATATCTGAGGTTATTAATATTTCTCCCGGCAATCTTGATTCCAGCTTGTGCTTCTTCCAGCCCAGTGTTTCTCATGATGTACTCTGCATATAAGTTAAATAAGCATGGTGACAATATACAGCCTTGACGTACTTCTTTTTCTGTTTGGAACCAGTCTGTCGTTCCATGTCCAGTTCTAACTGTTGCTTCTAGTTCTAATCTGTTGCATGCAGATTTCTCAAGAGGCAGATCAAGTGGTCTGGTAGTCCCATCTCTTTCAGAATTTTCCACAGTTTCTTGTGATCCACACAGTCAAAGGCTTTGGCATAGTCAATAAAGCAGGAACTAGATGTTTTTCTAGAACTCTCTTGCTTTTTCCATGATCCAGCAGATGTTGGCAATTTGATCTCTGGTTCCTCTGCCTTTTCTAAAACCAGCTTGAACATCTGGAAGTTCACAGTTCACGTATTGTTGAAGCCTGGCTTGGAGAATTTTTGAAAATTACTTTTCTAGCATGTGAGATGAGTGCAGTTGTGCAGTATTTTGCACATTCTTTCCCATTGCCTTTCTTTGGGATTGGAATGAAAACTGACCTTTTCCAGGGCTTGCTATATCTGGGGAGGTAACATATTACCCTGTTGACTTATTTGGGGGAACTGGAATCAAACCGTTTGTAAACCAGGGAGATGAGCTTTATATACTTGTGTTTAAGAACATTTTGAGCCCTGCTAAGATACTCAGTTTGTTAATTTAGACGATGATTCTGAATGCCCTTAGATATAGCTAATGATGCACTTTAGGAAAACATTTATTATTATCATCTTAGTCATAATTCTTTTTCTCCTTGACTTTCAAGGACTCGTTTCTCTAGCTTCATTCACCCAGCAACTGTTCACCATCTATGAACTGAGCATCATACTTAGTACCTGAGATAATATGGAGAAGTAAGATACATACTGTTAGTCTCTGCCCATGGAGAGTATGTAATTGGTGTGAGAAGTAAGCAGGTTGCGGAGTGCTATAAATGCTGTGATGGGGAGATTGTAAGTTATAGTGTAAGACTAATGTCAGGCGCCTAACACACGTTTGAAATATCAAGGATGTGTCCTAGGAGAAGCTGGCCTAAGCGCCAAATTGAAAGATTGTTTGGGGTTAGTCTGGGGTGGGCTAGGGCAGAAGTGTTCCTAGCAGAAAGTCTGCCAACATCTGGAGACTAGAAAGAGCATGAAATGTTGATAGGACCAAAAGAAATTCTGTATGGCTGGTTTTGAAGGCAGAGAGGCAGAAGTAGCTGGACAAGTGAGTCAGAATAAGCCCAACTTTGTAAGTCAGGCTGAAGAGTTTAGACTATCCAAAAAGCACTAGGGAACTATTAATCTCATAATGTAGGTTTGTATTTTAAAGACAGTTCTTATCACAGCAGAGTCACAGAGAGGGAAGATCTGAGGCAAAGAGGTCAGGTGAGAGGCTGATACAGCTTCTAGACAAGAGACAATGGCATCAGACTTGTGGTCTAAGTAAGGGGAATGGTGGGAAATAGACTCAAAATATACTCTGGTGGTAAAAGTAGCAAGACTTGCCTGTTCGGAGTTTTGGGCTTGGGAAGCTGAATGAGTAGTTAAGTGTCAGGTAGGTACCAGTCACTGAGAATAAAGGCATAAAGCATAGGTTTGAAGTCAACTATATTAGAATTTTTTTTTCTTCTCCGGCCACCATTATTTATTCATTCATTGCCGTAATATTTTCCAGTCAACCAACATGTACAGAGTATTATGCCATGAATCAAGAGAGATGCAGGGAGCCGTGCTGCCTGTAGATTAGTGCTCTAGTTGAGGGAACGGGTGCGCGTAGTGAGTGTCCACGGGGCCGCCGTGCTTCTGCCCTTCTGGTCTAGTCTGCCCGCTCTTGTCGTGTCTCTCTCCTGTTCAGAAACTTTCAGTGCCTAGTAAGACACAGGCGAGTTGGTCTAGTTTGGCATTCCGATTTCTAAGAAACTGTATGTCATCCTGTGTTTTCTACTTTCTCCTGTCATGAAATTCTCTTTTCATCCAGCCAACTTGTCTATCCACTTGATTCTGGTACCTACCCATCCTCCATGCTGTCTTTTCTCCTTTTTAATCCAGTCTTACCAGTTTTTCAAGACTCACCTTAGTTTCCGTGTTTTCCACAAAACTTTCCCTACCTTTCTAGTTCCCAGTGATATCTTTTCCAACTCTGTACTCTTACTGTAAACATCATTTATTTGACCCTTACGCTGGTTTGCCTTATATTCTTAGTTATAGTCTATAAATATGCCAGCCTTCCTAATCAGATTTTAGCTCTAAGAGCAGTGGCTATCTCATATTGTTAGTATCTCCCTGATCACCTAGCGTAGTGCTCAACATGAAGTATACAGGTATGTAAGAATATATATTTGCTATGTTCTTAAGAAAAACGTGATCACACAGTTTTGATTAAGCAGCAAGTGAAAGGTAAAACGTAGATGTTCTAGGATTCAGAGGAGGGAGATTCAAACATGGATTAAAATGGTTCCATGACCTTGGTCTTTTAAAATGAGTTTAGATTACAGACCTATATAGGCAGCCCAAAACTATGAACTGCCTCCACTTAGAAGCACTATTATACACATTCTCCATTCAGTATAATCATAAAATGTAGTCATTTGTTAGTTGAAGGCTGGAATTAATATATATTAGCAGCCAAAGTTCTGGATTCAAGATGCTGTAGACCTTTTGGTGTAGTTGCGAACAGAGGTGAACGAAGTTTGAATAAGCCCCTGAGTTAATTTTGCTATCCATTTATGTCTTACTTGAGGCTCTGTTTTATAATATACAAGAAGTGCTAATATTGCATATCTTCAGGTTACACTCTATAAACATTTAGGCAAGTCATTAGTAGCCTTTGGCTGATGCAGAATTCAGTTTATGCTACCTGGAAAATAAATCCTAGAATAGAAAGGCACCTCCTGTGTCTCAGCAAACCTGAATACAAGGTCAGAATTCTCTTTTAAACATAATTTTGGTTTTTCTTAAACACTGGCAGATGTATAGTTGATGCTTCTGTCTCTTTCACCACCAAGCAGGGACACAGTAATTTTAACAGAATTTTTTTTTAAAGGTTTAGTCGAAACACACCAGGCTATTAAGAACAAAACAATTAGTTAAAAGATTCACCAAATAGTTAACTTTGAGTAATGTACCTTCTTCATAAAGCCTCCAAGATAAACTGGTTGGTAAATGTTTGCTGAAGTAACTGAATGAGGTAATTTGCTTTCATTCCATTAAAACAATGACTTTAGGGAATTCCCTGATGGTCCAGTGGTTAGGACTTGGTGCTCTGTTTGCTGAGGACCTGGATTCAGTCTCTGTTGGGGAACTAAGATCCCACAAACTGTGTGGCATGGCAAAAAAAAAAAAAGACTTTAATCTTAGAATAGTAGCTCTTCAGCCCTTGTCTCTGGCACTGTTGTGGTCAGCAGGGCCAGTTATTTATCAAGGCAGTTTCTAGATGATGGTGATAACAAGCGTATGGTCTGCTTAAGTGAGAATGTTTATCTTTGTTACTCCCCCAAGAGATACGAGGCTGCTGGA
>SJYC01111166.1:0-17639 GCA_006408675.1 Madoqua kirkii | reverse complement strand
CAATAAGGAGTTCTTAATAACAAGGGGGAAAATAAACTATTATTTTAAAAGGTATTGTTGGTACTATAGCTAATAAGCTAGTATAGCTAATAAGCTACCATGTTATAAGAAATAGGATGCAAAAATCAGTCATTTGAAATAAGCTAATAACATATCTATATGACATCAGGCAGTTAAAATATCAGATAAAAGGATATTCTGAAAATAACTATGTTGAAAATGAAGCCTGCTCTGCAAACTATTTGACAATACTAGATTGTGTGCTGATGAAAATGCAGATAAAAATAACAAAAGAAAAAGGAAAAATAATTCATTTGCTAAGATATAAGCAGACTTTTTCCCTATAGACATTCCTGGATGTGAATAATTATGTGGCTTCTCTCATATTAAGTAGACTAAAGACTGTTGGCTTCTAAGAAGACATGAAAATAAGAGGTTAGAAAATTACAAAATCTCTATTGCTGGAAATGTTTTCCCAAGTTAAAAATTTTTACTTAAAAACCCACATATTCTTAGGAAAGGTAGGTAGAATGACTCAAAATGAAACAAACAAACAGACTTTCCTGAATAGGAAAAAGACATCTTGAAATACTCATGAAACACATTTTACCCCATCAACCATCAGTTGGAAGAAATTATAATAAAAGTTTTAGCACAGGAATTCTTTCAAAACAAATCTTTACAGAATGAGGATTGGCAACTTGCAACATAATATTGCAAAGTTAAAACCCCCTGATTTTCTTGGTCTGGCTACAGTCCCCATGTTCCTCGCTCAAGCAGACCACAAACTACCTATCATGTTGTCAACTGGTAAATTCACTGAGTTGGAATAATTCCTTATGTTCAGACTCCTGGGAATCATGGATCCTTATTTTCTTAACATCCCTGTGCCTGATCCACAAAGAAAAACAAAGCCCTTGATATACCTCCCTGGAAAAATGACCATCCCTTGACAATGATACTTTTCCTTTACAGATCCACCCAGAATTACTTTACATAAATGAATATAATAATTGATGCTATGTCTGTCTCTCCCTCTAGACTGTAAACTGCATGAAGGTAAGTGTTGTGTTCAATATTGCATACTACTACATATAAGCGTCTTGTACAGTGCCTAACTTAAAGTAGTCACTCCATTAGTGTTTGTTGAATAAGCAAAAGATTGAACCATTTTGAATAAAAAGGGGAACATTGTGGTCCCACAAGGAATGGTGCCAGGGTACATTACACATAGGATATTTGTAACTGCCATGAAAGAAGGGATGTCCAGAGAAACTCATTTTTGACAGAACCATCTGGGTAATTTGTTGTTTTATCATACAAAACAAATTATGAGAAAATATTATAACTTTATGAGAGGGTTCTAAATAAATGGCATTATAGCTTTGAAGTCAGTAAGGAAGAGGAAAGGCATCTATAGGGAAAAATTCTAAATTTCATAAACGTAATAATAGGCTACGAATTCTCAATTAAACCAGCAAATGAACTGTTTATTAAGGACTGTTTCATAAAGACATCAGAGCAATATAACATGGGCAGTAATCAGGTCAAAGGATGTTGGGCTAATTCATAAATTTTACTTCATTAAGAGCTTCTCTTAGAGAGAGATACCATTAACAAAGTGAAAAGCCAATACAAGAAACAGGAAAATATATTTTCAGTACATGTAACTGATAAAAGACTCATATTCAGAACACATAACTCTGACTAATCAATATAAAAATGGCAGAAAATGAAATTAAAAAGTGGACAGGCGACCCAAACAGACAGTCACACATACACAAATATATCTCCCATGGTCAATAAACATTAGCTCTCTGGAGAATACCTCCATTAGGATGGATACAGTTTAAAAGACTGACATTGCCAAGTATTGACAAGAATGTAGTGCAATTTGCACTCTCGTAAATGTTTTTTAGAATCTTATCTGAACTTATGCATAAGCCATGTCTCTGGGCATATGCTAAGACTATACAGCCATGTCTGACTCTTTGTAGCCCCATGGGCTGCAGCCCATCAGCCTCCTCTGACTAAGGAATTCTCCAGGCAAGAACACTGGAGTGGGTGCCAGGCCCTTCTCCAAACCCATGACTCTACTCCAAGGTATTTACCCAACAACAAACACTATAGATATACATTGGGAAAATGTACACTAAGCTTCAGAGTAGCATTATTTGTATTATCTCCCAACTGAAAACAACCAAATGCCCATCAACAGAATGGATACATAAATTATGGTATAGTTATGCAATGGAATGCTATGCAAACATAAAAAGGAAGTTGCTTCTGCTACATTTAATAGTACAGAGAAATTCCACAGAGTATAAAAGCTAAACACACAGAGCACATACTAAATGATTCCATTTATACAAAGCTAAAAAACAGTTGAAACTAATCTCTGTGCTAGAAATCAGGATGGTTATTAGCTGTATGGGCATAGTGCTCAAAGAGGTGGGTAATACAGAGTTTCTGGTATAATACTGGTGCTTTTTTTTCTTGATCTGTGTGGTGGTTACATAAGAATGCCCACTTTACAAACATCTCTTGAGCTGTAAATTCATAATTTTGTAACTTTCTTTGAGTTTATTATAGTTCATTAAAAAGTCGGCTCAAATGGTAAAGAATCTGCCTGCAATGAAGATCCAATCCAGGTTCAGTCTCTGATTTGGGAAGATCCCCAGAGAAGGGAATGGCTACCCATTCCAGTATTCTTTTCTTAGACTATTCCATGGACAGAGGAGCCTAATGGGCAGTAGTCCATAGTGTCAAAAAGAGTCAGGTACAGCTGAGTGACTAACACTTTCACTTCAAAAAATTTATATAAACAATAAAATCCTAGACTCTACCAAGGCTGCCATAAAATAGTATTTCATTTCTCTAGGTAGGTTCTGCAGATACCCTTCATGAAAAATATATGAACAAAAAAGTTGGGAAGATCATTTTACTAAATCTCTCATTTCACAGCTTTTTCATAACGAGTTGATCACCTATTCTTCATAGCAACTGTTTACATTACTCATAAATATTCTCTGGAATACTTTAGGAAAATATTTTAAGCTGAAAGTGTTTTCTGCAGAAGCAGGGAAGTCATTCTGACCTTCCCACTCACCCCTCTTCCTGCTGCTGCTGCTGCTGCTGCTAAGTTGCTTCAGTCGTGTCCAACTCTGTGCAACCCCATAGACGGCAGCCCACTAGGCTCACCATCCCTGGGATTCTCCAGGCAAGAATACTGGAGTGGGTTGCTGTTTCCTTCTCCAATACATGAAAGTGGAAAGTGAAAGTGGAGTCATTCAGTCGTGTCCGACTTTTAGCGACACCATGGACTGCAGCCTATCAGGTTCCTCCATGCAGGTTATAAAGTCTTGATGTGAGAGGTACCCTCTGCATACTCAGAGGGAAGGAACATTTTATAATCAAAGACAAAGGGACACCAAGAAGAATCCTAAAAGGCAAGCCTTGCTAAGTGTCCCCTGCTAAGTCGCTTCAGTCGTGTCTGACTCTGTGCGACCCCATGGACTGCAGCCTACCAGGCTCCTCCATCCATGGGAGTTTCCAGGCAAGAGTACTGGAGTGGGGTGCCACTGCCTTCTCCAAATGTCCCCTAGTTCACTACAATTACCTCATATTCCTTAACCTGTTCTATTCCTCCACTGACTATCCACCCTTCTTTAAAGCTAGCCTGAAAAAACACAGGCTTGTTTCTTTGGGTCTTCATTTCCATCTGAAAGTACCCATGTCATACAAAACTTGCATTAAATGAAACTCGTATACTTTTATCTGGTTAATCTGTCTTTGTCGGTTTACTTTTTAGACCCAGCCAGGTCCGTATGAGGACTGAGGAAAACTTTGTCCTCCCCTGCAGAGCCTAAAGTAGTTATTAATATCCATTCTCTTGTAACAAAAGTTTACAACTGAAATGCAAAAGGTCAGAGAAGAACAAGAGATTATATTATTGTTCTATATTATAATAAAAGAAAACCTATGTCTTTAGCACCTTAGGGATACATTTCTCTATGATTAGGGTGTTCATTATTTTATACTTAGACCATTCAGGAAGAAACGATTTGGCTTTTGGTATACAAATGCATATTCTTTACCCACTGGAAGTCTAGGCTCAAAAGCAAGAGAAGTCTGCATTAAATTGTTGAAAAGGTGAGGAGTATGTATGAGTATCCTGTCTAAGATTATGATGCCCCTGTGGCCTCTTTCAGACCAAAGGCAGCACCAATGACAGGGTCTTTGTTACCATGCTGAAATGGGTTTATTATAAGGAAACATTCTGAAGCATAGAGGCACAGAAAATGGATTTGTCTGGTGCACACAGATTTTGGGGGAGTCCCAGAACATGAGCCCAGGTACTCCACTTCCAGAGTTCCAACAACAAACATTCCCATGAGCCAGCTTCCTTGGTCTCTGCCTCTTGGATTTTTTTCACCTGCTCCTAGGTGTAGCTACAACTTTTGCTCTCCACTTCATGTGTTTAACCTCTAGTTGCTTCTATTTGTGCTTACTACTTTCTCTCTGGCCTCATTTTCTATGCTGCTCTATTACCGGCCTTTCTTTTCCTGTGTTTCACATTCAAACATTCACAAAAAGATCGCATTGGGCCAGCTCTTCCCTCTCCAGGAAAGGATTTATCATTAACCAAGTTTTACAGCCAGGTCACTGCTCAGAAGTCAGTCCAGCTTGAATATGAGAGGGAAACAGTTGCCCAAGGACAAAGCGTGATGACAGCTGCTCAAGGAAGCAGTCATGCCTTCAGAAGGGACAGGGGCATGGCAAACAGTCGGAGCCTTGAGACCTGCCAGGAAAATATCAGTTTGCCAACTGCACAAAAGAAGCTTAATGTCTATTACCATAGCTGCTGGTCTGGAGAATCCTAAGTAGGATCAAGAAGAGATGGACTGCAGATGAACACGGCAAATAAGCTCCTGTGACCCCTTCAGTGTCACTGTTTCAGTGACACTGGAAAAAATAAGGCTGCTTGTCAAAAAAACAAAACTTGTACGTGTCTGGATTAAAGGTTAAATATATTAAATGTATTAGATAAATCTGTAACATTTATGCTAGGAGATAAGATAGTGACCTATCAAAAAAAATCACAAAAGATGATAAAAAGAGTAGAGACAAAGACTATGAGAAGAAGTTACACTTGCTGATGACAGGTTCAGGCAAATATCAAGGCCTCCCTCTGCAGTGAATAGTAGAAAAATGTGGATTTCCTGGAGGTAGCAAAATTTGCACAGATAAGTAAATTTAAAAAGAGAGCATTACCATGAATTTTTAAATTAGCCAAAGGAATTAGGATAAGAGCTTAGGATCATCCTGACCTGTTCATGAAGTTTTATTTACAAAAAGAGAAGTAACCACATATTGGTTGTAGTGGACAAGGAAGTAGATGAATAAAAATGATAAAAAACAACAACAAACTTTCTTATTCTCCGCCCATTGCCCAAAGACAGGATAAGCTCATTGTCTTAACATTCTTCATGATGGAGACGGCTGGCATCTGGTGGACGGCAGTCCTTATTCTCTAATTTGTCTAGTGCTCGGACATGACTGAGCGACCTCCCTTTCACTTTTCACTTTCATGCACTGGAGAAGGAAATGGCAACCCACTCCAGTGTTCTTGCCTGGAGAATCCCAGGGACGGGGGAGCCTGGTGGGCTGCCATCTATAGGGTCACACAGAGTTGGACACGACTGAAGTGACTTAGCAGCAGCAGCAGTTCAATGCATTTAGACAAGTTATGTAAATATTCTTTGCCTCCATTTCCTCATTTGTTAAATGGAGATAATAATAAAACTGATTCACAGGTGTATAGCAAGGATTGAATTAATTCAAGTAGAACACTTACAGTAGTGCCTGTCATCTCGTTCAGTTCAGTTCAGTTGCTCACTCGTGTCCAAATCTTTATGACCCCATGAATCACAGCACACCGGGCCTCCCTGTCGATCATCATTTCCCAGAGATCACTTAAACTCACGTCCATCGAGTCCGTGATGCCATCCAGCCATCTCATCCTCTGTCGTCCCCTTCTGCTCCTGCCCCCAATCCCTCCCAGCATCATAAGTAATCACTCTTCTCCAGAGTCATGAGAATGACTAAAATGGAAAAAAAAAAAAGAGAACAGGAAATATTGGAAAGGATTTAGACCTACTAGAATGCTTATTTATTGTTGTTGAGAGCATAAAATGTTATAATTATTTTGGAAAACCATCCATTTTCTAAAATATTAAACTTCAGTTTTATTCTCAGATATTTATCTAAGAAAAATTAAAATATATGTCCACAAAAAACCTTGTCCAAGAATACTCATAGCAGCTTTATTCATGAAAGACGACAAATGGAAACAGTCTGTGTCTGTCAAGAGAAGAATGGGTAAACAGACTTGTATATTCATGCAGTAGAATACAAAGCAACAAAAAGAATCAATCTGTTGATACATTGAATAACATGAATGAATATCATAAGTTTTATGCTGAGTGGAAAAAAGGCAGACCCAAAAAGTAAAGTAATGCATTATTACATTTATATGAAATTCTAGCATCAGTTCAATTCAGTTGCTCAGTCATGTCCGACTCTTTGCGACCCCATGAATCGCAGCACGCCAGGCCTCCCTGTCCATCACCAACTCCCAGAGTTCACTCAGACTCACATCCATTGAGTCAGTGATGCCATCCAGCCATCTCATCCTCTGTCATCCCCTTCTCCTGCCCCCAATCCCTCCCAGCATCAGAGTCTTTTCCAATGAGTCAACTCTTTGCATGAGGTGGCCAAAGTACTGGAGTTTCAGCTTTAGCATGATTCCTTCCAAAGAAATTCCAGGGCTGATCTCCTTCAGAATGGACTGGTTGGATCTCCTTGCAGTCCAACGGACTCTCAAGAGTCTTCTCCAACACCACAGTTCAAAAGCATCAATTCTTCGGCGCTCAGCCTTCTTCACAGTCCGACTCTCACATCCATACATGACTGCTGGAAAAACCATAGCTTTGACTAGAGGGACCTTAGTTTGCAAAGTAATGTCTCTGCTTTTGAGTATGCTATCTAGGTTGTCAAAACCAAATTGTGGTGATAGAAATCAAATCGTGGTTGCTTTGGGGATTCAGAGCTGACTGGAAAGGGGGTGAAAGAGAACTTTCTAGAATGATGGAAATCTCCTCAGGCTTCCATAGAGGTGGATTACGTGAATGTATGCATTTATGAAAATTGACCAAATGATATACTTAAGATTTGAGCATTTCACTGTGTGCAAAATACGCTTCAGTTTTTGAAAAATGATATTTTGGATCTTTATTAACAGGAGAATGCATCTAGAGTTGATAAAAGGGGCAGGTTTGGGAATATGTATGTCACCCCTTCAGAGTAGTTCCTTCATAGTTTTGGAGACATAGTATTTAACCAAGTGCCATATTTAGCTTGGGCTTTTTTGTCGATTGTACAGTTGGAAGAACTGTTTCCAGAATCTTGTCAGAGTGCAGGGAGCAGTGTTTGTAAAGAGAGAGAAGATAATCCTCGCAAATTAATGCTCCAGAACCTTACATGCCATGTCTTCTGATGATCATGCTCCAGACCAGTGGGTCTCAACTGGGAACTTTTCTTTTCCTCTCAGGGTGCATTTGGCAATGTCCAAGATATCTTTGGTTGTCAACTGGTGTAGGGAGGGGTGTTGTGCTACTGACATATCATGGGGAGACGCTATGGAGGCTGCTAAACCTTCCACACTGCACAGGATAGCCCCCCACAACAAGGAGCTATCTCATCTAAAATGTCATTGATGCCAACTTGGAGAAACCTTGTTTTACATTGTGATTATTACTGAAGCTGAATCAGTCTCAGTCAACCAGGTGTGATTATATTCATGGTCCAAATCAATTGTGGAAATTTGGCATTTTCACAAATTGCACACTTCTTCCCTGTCAGAATTTAAAATTAAAGACCTATAAGTATATGTAATCTTAAATTTTGAGGTAAACTTCCTTGTGTTAAGAGCATTTCCAAAATCCAAAAGAATTAAATTCTTCAGATGTTAAGTTTTGTTCTTAACTTTATTTCATTAAATATTCAAACAAATGATCTTAGTTGATGTTCTTTAAAAAAAGTGAATAAATAAAAAGGCTTTATCAATTCATAGGAAATAAATGATAATAATTTATCTCCTTTTCTACCTCCACAGAATGACAGGGAGTGAATTTTTCTCTCGTTTCCCTGAACTCTATCCCTTTCTTCTCAAACAGTTGGAAACCGTGGCCAATACTGTGGACAGGTAAGAAGAGAATAGGGTGGGCCAAAGTGGAATCAAGGATGTGAATTACTTTGAGATTTTTTCCCTCTAGGCAGCAGTTTTTAATCAGCTCCTTCCTTGTAACATAGATGGATATTTTTAAAAAACCAGAAACCTGCTTCTTTATTACATTGTATTGCCTGATGCTCTGTAGCAAATTTGTACCTGAAAAGTTATATCAGGTTTTTAGATTTTATTTTACATTTTTATAAATCCTGTTTTTAAAGTTTTTGATGTTTTACAGGAATTAGATTTTTAGAAGCATATTGTGATTTCTTCTAAGAATCATTTTCTTCCCCTTACATTTAAGAGCCTGTGTGTTTACACATTGAGTTTGCTTTAACACTCACCTGTCATTTTTTTTTTTTTTTAATCACTGGCCTATTGCAGCTCACTCACCTGGTCATGTATGATCAGAAATGATACTATTCTACTTGAGTGAAGATGGCCAGCAGCCCTGGAAACACAAAATAAAGCTAATAAGAGGGCTTCCACTCTAATCAGGGCAGATTAAAAACAAAGTTCACTGTTGTCCTTACCATCACAGTCTGTGGCTGGTAGTGGAATTTTTAGTATGGACATCTTAGCACATGGGCCATTTTATTCTTTCAGCAGTTTTTGCACTTGGCATGAATTTATACCAATTGTCTGTAGTGAGAAAATAAAATCACATCAGTGAATTTTTACTTCTGTTTACGATACATTTCCTCACATTAGTAATTTGTGCAGACAGGCTTTTCTGGCCCTGGTAAGCGACTGTTCACGCTTTCTTAAGTACATTTGGATGTTGAAAGTTTCACATTTCATACTCTGGAACAGGCATCTCTCTACTGTCTGAACAGCTCAAATCAAAACAGAAAACTCTAATTATCAAATAATACGCTTTGAGAAGAGAATTGTGTGCAAAAGCCCAGTCTGCGGCTTTGCCAGTAGTTCTTCCTTATTTGCACAGTAAGAAGATACGAAGCAAGTGGAGGAAAGAAATGCAAAAAAGGACAATTATCCCTGATCACAGAGTCTCACTTTATGTATTGGGTTGGCCAAAAAGTTCCTTCGAGTTTTCCATAAGATGGTATGAAAAAACCCAAATGTACTTTTTGGCCAACTCAATATGTAATTATTTAATGAGAAAAATGTTTGAAGACAGTGCCTCTGCCTCAAGTTTTAAACCTTTTATGTACAATACTTTTTTTTTCAGTGATACAGGAGAACTGAACCGGCATCCCAGCATGTTTCTCTTACTTTTGGTGCTGGGGAGACTCTACCCTTCCCCCATGGATGGCACCTGTTCTGCTCTCAGCATGGCACCTTTTATTCCCTTCATTATGAGGTAGTGTACGCTGCATGCAAATAATGGGAGTGGCATGGGCCGTATGGGGCTATTTAATCCTGTTTCTATTTCAGAAATTTTAGTTTTTAGTTGTTGTTTTTTTTTAACTTGGGAGGGTGCTTATGAAGGTAGGGGTCTGAAATTATTGCCATTGCCTCCAACTGGCCTCCAGTTTTTTCACATTACGGGTTTAGGAGCTCCTATCTACTGTTTAAGAAGTGTTCCTTGGGAGTCCTGCCTGCTAATGGGCATGTGGTGTTGATAGGAGATACCCCTTTTGATGAATATAGCCTTATCCCTGTGTGGAGCCTGGTCAGCACAGGGGAGGCTCGGTTCTGGCATACACCCCTATCCCTGGACTTAAGGGGACACCTGGCTCTTCACTCTGGAGTTGGAGGGTGGTTTCGAGGGGCAGCATCTAAATGGCAGTGCTGTGTAGCATGCGTTTACTTCCCACTCATCTCCTCTTTAAAGCTTGGAGTGTCTGAGCAAAAGCATGCATAAAGAATATACATGGAATTAAATGATCATAGCATTTCTACTTCTATAGCCTATTACTACGTCCTCGGTTTCATTTGTTTTGAGGCACTTGCCAGCTGCTACTTTCCTTTTTTTTTTTTTCTAACCATATGTACTCTTACTGCTAAATAAACATATATTTCCATTGATAGAATGTAAAAACATAAAGGTAAATGTTTCTTGATACATAGATAACATAAATTAAAAGCCCAGTCAAAATTAATATGCAGTGAGATGGAAACTATTATAGTTTACACTCAGTGTGATGACATTTGCCAGCTTCTGATCACCTTTTTTGTTTTGCATCAAAGGCCTCAATAAATAGGCCTCTGAAAAGTGCTGAAATTTTCTTATGAGATATTTCTGAAGTCCCATCATCTTAGTTACCTTTTTACCTTTCTGCTTCCCTCTTGACAAAATAGCACCTTCATTTTTATGTATCTGCCAAAAAATTGAAATAGATTTGAAGCAGAAGGGTAAAATATAACCAACTCAAGAGAGTGTACTTGTTATTTATGTGGTGTCCTGGGTTCCACTTCCTGGTTTCACAGAGCTGACTGATGCACTTTAATGTGAGAAACCATTAAACACGAGATTCTGATGTGTGATTGCGTAGCCATTTGTTTGCACCAAGCCCTGGCTGTGGCTGTGTTATCTGTGATCACAGAGATGACTCACTCAGATTGGTTTTTGTTTCCTGATACACAGAGTTACCAGCCTCCCATATCCAGCATTTGGTGATTCATTTGAGGAATTGGGGTCATAAATTTTACTTTCAGGAGCATTTAAAAATTGTACTTTCACATATAACTGGAAAGAGCTAAAAAATATTTCAGAAAGTTGATGGTGGGGGGAAGCCCATATATAGAATGACAGTGTACATTAAAAACAAAGATAGGCTTTAGAACTTCATCATCCTGTGTTGAAAACATTTAGTTTGTGGAAGCTTATCATCAGTCAGCCTGACATGTGTTACAGCCTAGAAACCAGAAGTTACTACTTTGAAAGTATCCTTCCTGTTATTTATTAGTTTACATATAAACAGAATACTTACAGTACTACACTTATATTCAGAGCACTTTGAAATGTAAACGTATCACTTGAGGTGGGGGGCTCATAAATTGTGATTAAGTAGGCCTGGAGTGGGACCTGAGTTTCTGCATTTCCCACAAACTTCCAGGCAGTATTGATGCTGCTGGCCTGCCAATCACACTTTGAGTGGCAGTGTTTAGTTTGAGAACTTGATCAGAACCACACAGAGAGAGATGATTTTAATAAACTGTACAGTAGTAGGGTCATACTTGGAACTTGGTTAGACTATTCAGGAGGTTTATTAGAAGTAGCTTTTGATCCAGGAATGCAGAGAATAGCAAGAAAGTATTCTGAGCAGAGAAGTCAGTAAGGAGTAGACCAACCTTTGCTGAGCCTCCACAGTTGGCCAGGCACCGAACTGAGCATTTTTCATATAGAGACACTGAGAGAAAGAGTTACACCCCTCTTTACCTGTTGAGGAAACTGAGGTTCAGAGAGCAAGGGAGTTATAGAGTTGGAAGATGAAACCCAGGCTGCAGGGCTTGTCAAGAGTGAAGGGTGTTCTCTTTCAATTACAGCAAAACATCCAGCTCCCTTTTGTAACAGTATAGAGTTGTAGCTACACTGAGTAGGTCCAAGGGCCCTGAAATTTATGCAACTAGGAGACGGTTGGAGCCTGCATCCAGTCAGCGAATCTCAGTGCAGGCCGAAGTCACAGTGTGGAAGTTGTGCCCCGCTAGCAGTGTGATCTGTTTCTGACCTCACTCTTCCAGGGGTGGCGGTGGCTTGCTTGGGGGAAACCTTTCTCTCAGACTCGCATCTGTGGGATCATTGCTTGGGGTAATGGGTCCATCTATGGCCCAGGATAAAAGATAGTGAGAAGATCCCAATTTTAAAGTTAGAAAACCCAGTTTGCAGTTTCATCAACCTACTGCCGGGACAACCTTGTACTACTCTAAAATGTTCACATCCCATTGGGGAGATGAGCTGTAAACAGATTTTTTTAAAATAGTGAATTTGGTCAAACTGAACACATTTGATTTATTGATAAATTACTTCTGAGAAAATTATTCATGAAGAAAGTGAAAGATTGATCAGAAAACCTGCCAGTCCAGGTGGTATTTGTGGTTCTAATCATGGTAGAGATTGGGCTGCGTGGCTATATGCACACAAGTGGATGGGCAGTGTTTTATTTTTGTTGCATTGCTAATGTTAATTCATGTTCTTGGAAGAGATCTTATCAGGCTCTCAGATACTCTGAGTTAAGGTGAAATTTTTCAGCTAGTGGAAATATTACAAAGGTTGCTCTAGCTGTGCTAAAATGAATCAGTTGTACAATGAGAAGATTAAAAGTTCGAATGACAACTTTTTAATTCCCTTTGAATTTACATCTACTTACCTGCCATCTCCTCCCTCTATGAGGTGTTTGTATTACTTGTATCTTTGTCCCTCATTCCACATTTGGGAATCTAAGTTTATGTCTCTGTTAACTTAAATCTTAGAAATTTCTGATTTGGATCTTCCAAAGTTATGTGTGTGTGCAGCTACGATTTGTTGCACTATCTTGGATCAGAAATGATCATGTTAATTCCAATGTCTTGTTTACAAGATTAAAAAAAAAAAAGAATCCAGTGTACTTTATGTCCCCAATGGTGTGCTGGATCCAGATCTTTTCCATGCAAAGATGATAACTTTAACTTAAGGCCATTCACCCTTTAGTTCAGAATCCACAAAGCAGAGTGATTTCTGCTTTAAAAGGGACCCCAACTAGCTCCCTGAATACAGTTCGTTTGAGCCAACTTGTCTGGGGCTTTCTAGAGACCAAAATATCTCTGGATATACACCTTGGAATTTCACAAGCAAGTTTTGAGTTTGAATCAATGATCAATAGGAAACCAAATATGCCCCAAACCTAGATGATAGAGCATGCGGTCCTGAACAGAACCAAGGCCCTGGACTCAAGAGACTTGGTTCTTACTAAGCACTGCCACTATTCACTAGCTGTGACTCTTGAACAAGGCTCTGTACCCTCCCTGGACCAGTGTGGCATCTGTGTGTGTGAGGCAGAAAGTGCCTTCTGTTGCAGAGAACTGAGGTCTCAGCATCAGACTCATTGCACTAATCTCCAGTGGAGAAATACCTCCATTGCCTTCTATTTGCTCTGGGATGCTTTTAAAAGGATCTCCCACCCTCCCCCACTTTTTGACTTATTTTCATGGCAAATGACTTTCAGTATATTTTTCCCCAACTTGTTTCAATCATTTTTCACTTAAGGTAAATTTTCAGTGAAATCTGCTTTTCTTTTTCTGAAAAATTTTGAGGTACAAATAACCATACAATCTTAATTAAACACGTGGCAGTGGAAATCACCCATAGCAACCTATGCAGTGGAAATTTTTTTAGTTGCGATATTAAAACATCTAGTCAACAACCAAAACAAAAATGGAAAAAATTTGCATTTTAAAAATATTTCATGGAACCCTTTTTGACTGTACCAGTCTTAGAAAGGAGGGGTTGGGATTACAAAAACTAAGATGTAGGCCTGTTAAGCCAGTGATATTGGGAAATAACAGTGACTCTTGTTTTCTTTTCCTTGAAAGCTGCATAATGCAAGGATTATCACTTTACTCCTTACCCATGTTATGAAGTTGAAAGATCTTATTTGCCATGTACAGAGTTGGGGTTTTTACAGTAGGCCATAGGTGGCTTCCACCTTCATTTGTGATTATAATACTAGGAACTTGCCTCCGAGGCTGTACATTTCTATCTGTTATGTCTTCCCAGAATCCTTGTAGATAAGTAGAAGGCAGGTTTTGCTTTATAGAGAGAGAAATGAGACAGAAGGCTGCTGAGACACTGCTGGGAAAGAAGACATACCCACCTCCCTTTCTCTCTACCCCAGCTCCTAATCCTCTCTCCCCCTGAACAGCTCTACCATTAATTTAGACTTCTTATCTTGTTATTCATCATTATTGTATTTTATTGTAATTTATATGCTCAATGCTTATTCCCTCCAAATAAACTGTAATCTCTTTCCATGGAGAAGCAGCTGTGGATTTTGTGAGTTTGTTTTTCCTTTTTGGTACCTTTTTCTGCCTAGCCCCAGTTTGGTGTCTCAGAGACTGAATTATTAACCCCAAAATGAAACTTTGAACAAGACATTCTGTGTCTTAGCAGATCTGTGTATCTATGAAGTACTTAAGGGACTCCTAGTCCTACAATATTGGAGCCATATTTTATATCCCACTGGTTACTGGTTATGTAGAAAGGAGACTCAGCCCGTTTTTGTGTTTTTCCTTACCTTTGAGGAATCTTGTATTCTAATGGGAGCTCTGACATTTGCTTTTGTTTTGACTTCACCTCTCTGACCCTTGGTTTCCTTTTCTGACAACTTAAGGACATTGTGCTGTATGCCCATTCCCTTCGGTCGTGTCTTACTCTTTGTGTCACTATGGACTGTAGCCTGCCAGGCTCCTCTGTGCATGGGATTCTCCAGGCAAGAGTAGTGGAGTGGGGTGCCATGCCCTCCTCCATGGGATCTTCCCAACCCAGGGATCAAACTGCTCATGGTTTTCTTTGGCCTTATAAGCCTATGGCCTGAGACCTCCTTGGACTCTGAACTCCTCCTCCATGACTGCTGTCCAGTCAAGAGCTCTGGAGGCCCAACTTGCAGCTACCCTGCTGCAGGCTTTAGAGTGAAATGAGAGGAGCCTGGATTGACAAGAGGAGAGGGAGGCTGAAGAATTGTACACAAGTTAAAACGTGTGGGAGAAAGCCTCCCAGATTAACATGGGGTGAATGGAGGGTCCCTAAGCGCTTCACGCTGTCAGTCTGTATAATGGGGACAACCCTGACTACAAAATGGCAGATAAAAGCCCCTTAGTCTGCTTGTTAAGAAAAATTCTAGAGAGAGGAAGGGGTTGATAGTATAGTGGTGATAGAAAGAGGACAGGTTTTTTTTTTAAGCTCCTGCTTTAATTTTGTCTCTACCAGTAAACTGGAAGGAAGGCCCTGAAGCCAGATGTAGGTGAGGTAACAGAAAAAGAATACTGTCTCTTCTGGATAAAGGCGAACCCATGGACCCAGGTAACTTAGAGCCTTGGGTACAGGTTAGCCTAGAACCAAGTCAGTAATCTGGGGGATATGTGGAATGAGAATGTTATCCTCCAAGCTTCAGAAAGATTTCAGAAGAGAGAGAAAGGCATATTTTTATCAGTGACCAAACATTTGTGTTGATATTGGTTGTTTCAGACTGGATCATCTGCTGTGTGACTTGCAAGTACTTCATACTTTGTTTGCTGAGAGCTAGTAAGGATTCCCAAAGAATTAGTCATGCCTGAGTCACCTCATTGTTTTGGTGGGATTACGAGTCTGATAGATGAGGACAGTGCTGCTTTATTCAGCATTTGAATTACTTAAAATGAAGACAGACTAGACTGTGTGCTTATTAGGTTTTCATACAACAAATATAACTGGTGATGGACTCAAATTCAAAACAGTCTTTAAGCATAGGAGTGACAAACAAATTCAGGCTCGTAGCCATTGCCTTTATGAAGCATGGAAGGAAGGGGATGAAATTAAGGAAGTATATACTAGAAGTCTGTTTTGTTTGTGATGTGTTCTTAAGCTGGGTTTGGGGCAGTTGGTTGTCATGTTATTCTCTAGGCACGGTTTTTTATTGGATGTATCTGCTGTCAAAATCATAATTGAAAAATGATTTCACAGTAGCCTTGGAAAACTGGTTTGATGAGCTGAGACTGTTTAAGATAACATTTAATAGAGATTGGTTTCAGCTTCTGGTTTTTTTTAAAGTCAAAATTACACATATATAGAATGAGAGCTCTTGGCTTCATGGCAGCTTTCATGAAAAAATCTTCAGGATTGGGTTTTCCTAGTGAGCCCTGAGGAAGCGTATAACACAGTGCTGCTTCTAGGTAGTGATGCCTGTAGTCCCCCTGAACTCTTCTAGTTAGACTAAACCCACATCATTCTGCTACAGTGTTACTGTGTTCTGGGCTTCCCATTTTAGGAGGGTCACTGATAAATTAATATTTATCCAGAAGAGGGTGACCAAGATGAGAAGGAAGCCAAAACATCTGGACTGGAGGAGACTAGTTAGAGGCAACATGGTAATGGCCTTTGTGTAGCTGAGAGGCCACCCTGTGGCAGAAGGCACATAGTTTCTTTTTTGTGCTGCAATGGGAAAGTAGGAGGCGGATTTCAGACTTTAATAGAAGGAAGAATTTTGTGAAAGTTTGCATTCTGCATCAAGAGAACCAGCAGATTTCCATAATACTGAGCTGCTGGTCATTGAAAGTCCTCAAGGAAAACTGATCACATGTTGTGTATATTTTGAAAGGATTTCTGCAATGCATCTGAGGTTGGAGTGGATGACCAGCAAGGCATCTTTTTGAGATCTCTTATTTATTTCAGAATAGCTGAACAACCCAGCCGTAGATTCTAAATGTGCAGTGAAATGATAAACCTACCTTTAAACCTGCAACACATTTTTTATTTGTACCTTTTTTATCCATGGGTTCTTCCATCAACCAGTTGGGGTGTCATTCTTGGCATGGCCCACGGGTCATGGTGGTCTCCTGAACAGTGCCCTCCAGCAGTTAATCCACTTAAATTTAGCTTCTAAGTCACTTCTATAACTTTGTTCTGGATAGTTCTGAAAACATTTTTTTTGGCCTATGGGGTGTTATGTCTGAAAAGGATTCCTTATTAATTTAATTATCTTTTTTGTGTATGTGGTTGTATATTTTTCTCCATTCCAGATGCTGACCTAAGCCATATTTGTTTTCTGACAAGTACAAGGAACATCTGAGTCTTTAAGAAAAGTCAGAGATGCTTTTCTGAAGAGTGATTAAAATAGATAACTCTTTATTGTTCAAATTTCCTAAATAATCTTCTTCAGATTGAGATAGCTGTAAAGAGAATAAGGAAGTTGCAGATCCTAGTCCATTACTAGCAAAAATATTGAGAGTAAGGGCTTTCTGGTTCTGTTACTATAGCATGTCCTCCAGGCTGGCCAGCCTAGAGATTCGGGACTACATCCCTCCCTTCAGTTCAGTTCGGTTCAGTCACTCAGTCATGTCAAACTCTTTGTGACCCCATGAATCAGCACACCAGCTCTCCCTGTCCGTCACCAACTCTCGGAGTTCACCCAAACTCGTGTGCATCAAGTCGGTGATGCCATCCAGCCATCTCATCCTCTGTCGTCCCCTTCTCCTCCTGCCCCCAATCCATCCCAGCATCAGAGTCTTTTCAAATGAGTCCATTCTTCTCATGAGGTGGCCAAAGTATTTGGAGTTTTCAGCTTCAGCATCAGTCCTTCCAATGAATACCCAAGACTGGTCTCCTTTAGGATGGACTGGTTGGATCTCCTTGCAGTCCAAGGGACTCTCAAGAGTCTTCTCCAACACCACAGTTCAAAAGCATCAATTCTTTGGCACTCAGCTTTCTTCACAG